>VYZQ01000812.1:7871-30217 GCA_013400655.1 Mystacornis crossleyi
AGGATGAGGTGCTGCAGACAGGCAGGCATTGGGCTGCCCTCACTCACACTGCAGGAGAAGCGGTAGATCACAGTTCTGTGCAGCTTGGTATCACATCTCCACAGGGTCTAAGTTTTGCCATGGCTCCTCTCATGAGCTCTGCCATTAATTCCCATACCAAGGGATGTGGAGGAGTGTCCTGTCCCTGGTCCCTGGGGCTCTAATTTGGCTAGCTCAGGACCCCAAAGGGAGCAGGGGGACCAAGAACAGAAGGCAAAAGGCTGAAGGGCGCCCTCTCCTCGGACGGGTCCCTTGAGATGTTTACTGGGATGTTGCCAGAAGGAAAGAGAGAGAAAATGCCTTTGGGGTGTGCTTTTGAATGTCGGGGCCGGAAGGGAGGGGGAGAGGGGCCACATCTGCTTATGTGAGGGGGAAGGAAGGAGGCCACTATANAGGAAGGAGTCCACTATAGAGGCAGAATTCTTACAGGAGTACAGTGTTAGTACAAAGATGATAACGTTCCATGTGGTACAAACCAAATTGTCTTATGCACTACAACAGAGGAGGATGGGCAGAGGTTAGGTTGCACAGCTGAGTTTTCAGAAATGCCAGTGCACAATACTACAGCAGAGTTCATGCAGGTGCTAACAGTGAATCACAGAATCATCAATGTTGGAAGAGACCTTTGGGATCATTCACTCCAGCTGCCCACCCAGCACTACCACTGTAGTGGTAAATCACTAACCCACATCACCCAGAGCCAGATCCAGATACCTCTTGAACACCTCCAGAGATGGTGACTCCACCATCTCCCTGGGCAACCTATTCCAGTGCCTCACCACCCTAACAGTGAAAAACTTTTTTTCTAATATCTAATCTGAATCTTCACTGTCTCAATTTAGGACCATTTCCTCTCATCCTCTCACTGCAGGCATGGCAGAAGAGTCTGACCCCCACCTCACTACAACCACCTTTCAGGGAGTTGTGGAGAGTGATGAAGTCCCCCTGAGCCTCCTCTTCTCAACACTAAACAAACTCAGCTCTTGCAGCTGTTCCTCATAATCTTTCTGATTATTTGTCTTGATGCTTTTTCTCACATCACACTTTTTCTTACATCACACAGATTTTCTTACATCACACTCCGTGGAGGTGCCTGACTTAAAGACAGACTTTAATATGCTACCAGAAATTATTTTCGTGCAAAGGAGAGATCTGTAGAGAGATGCTTTAGTAGGTGAGCAGCCAAGGGGCAGGCAGAGGGGAACTGAATGGAACAGAGGAGCTGAGCTAAGAAGGGGCAGAAAAACACTTGTAGCGCTGTAGAAGCCATGGCATGTGTCTGTTGCTGCAAATTGCAGTGATGCTTCTTCAAAGGCCAGAGAAAGTGTGGCTATGAACCACAGACTTTGAGTTTGGTAATATTGTAGTCAAGGGCTCCAGTATAATTTCTGCAAGCAAAGCTCCTTAAGACAAAGTAATTAAAGTGAGGAAATGAGAGCGTTTAAAGTAACATGTCAGTTACAAGGAGATATTTTAAGAAAGTGCTTCATTAAGGGAGTACTCTTTGTAATGTAAACAAGGCATTTTTCCAGCACAAATGCATATTTGCAAATGTACCAAAAGCAGTCTGTTATAGACCCAGTGCATGCTCCCATTTCCTTGACTCAGTCAGGAGAGTGATTTTAAAAAGGCAGCTGTGGGTAAGTGGACGGATACACTGATACGGAGATCCCATACAGTCTATTCCCAGCAGGTACCGGTGTGCCCATGGTGTGCCTCCAGCCAAGGCCATGGACAGTGTCCTGGGAGCAGTGCCTGCCACCCTGGGCCCCAGCCCCTGCATCCCTGCATCAACTTTTTTATTTATTGACTAGGGTTGGCTTTTCAAAATTAACCTAGAAATTTCAGCTGCTGGCTGCCAGACAACATGATCTACTTTTTCAGAAATGCAGATCATCTGTGCCTGTGATTTGTAGTGTCAAGAACAAACATTAAATCTGGAGTGTCCACTGAACTGAAATCCAGCTGGAGAATTGTGGGTGGGTTTCACAGCCTTGGAGGTTAATATCAGTCTTTTAAGATTGATTCCTGAAATTGCAGCCATTTAATTAAATAAAAAAATATTTAAAAACTCCACACTAAAACCACAATGCTATCAGAAATAATCATAATTTTTTCTGCACTTTAGCTGCCTCCCCAGTACCACAATCTTCTTTGGGTTTCTGTTGCAGCATTATTTGTCAATGTTTGTTTGCTGCCTCCCAATACTCATGAGAAAAATGCCTTGTTAACAATGAAAGCAGTAACAGTGGAGTTATTGGCTGTTCAAATATCCCAATACACTCTGCCAAACAATAAGCAGGAAATAATTTAATTACCAGCTCAAACCAATTGCTCCAGCCTACAGGAAGATTATTTGTCTCTTGTTATGTAGAGTTTCTTTCTCACGGGTCTTGTTAGATACCATTAACCAGAAATTGGTAGTGAGATCCCAGATTGTCTTTAACCAGGATGTTATATTGCAGGTATCCTGCATTGTATTTGATCTCGGTAATTAGATGCTGCTGGGCTAAACTTCCTGATGCAGTTTCAGTGGAATACTGCTTTCCTTATGTCTAACCCTGATTTACATAAAGTGTCAGGGATGATACTCATTGGCAGGATGAACGTGGTGGGAGGAAGGCAGATTTCTTATCTAATAAGGCCTAATGTAGTATATGAATTTTAAAAAGCCAGCAGATTACAGCATGTTAATTTATAAAAACACTTGTGATCCTTACAGTGATCCTCCCATAAGAAGAGAGCAATAGGAAATGTGCAAAGATGACAGGTACTTTTTCAACAAGTAAATAAACTGATTGAAGTAGGTCACTTATGCAAGGAAGGAATTAGTCTTTGGAAACACTTTTATTCTAATTTTGAGTTGTATAATGATATGTAATGAGTACATCTTTTAGAAAAGTTGCATGGGGCTAAGACTTGCTCCAATCTTATGTATTTTTCTAATAGAAGACACTCTGGTGATGTGATCTCTCCCCATCTGCAAATTTTTCCTGAAGTATGTTTCTTTCTATCGCCTTCCCAGGTTTTTTTTGGTGGGGTTTTTTTTTTGGTTTTTGGGGGTTTGGGGGGGGGGGTTGGTGTTTTTTGTTTGTTTGTTTGGTTTTTTGTTTGTTTTGGTTTGGTTTGTTGTTTGTTTTTTTTTTTTTTTGCTCATTATTAATATGGTAGTATTTGGATTAAACAAACCTGAGTGAAACAAACTGCTGCTTCTAGATACAGAAGCACGGCTAGAGGTATCTCTAGTAATTGTTTTATATACAGTTACCATGGAGACTTGTCTATGTGTTTTAATTTGGTGTGATTGGTGTAAGAATTTTAAGATTTTATAGAGGTTTGTCTGGACACAGGTGAGGCCAAGGGCTTGGCTGGACCCAAAGCAGGTGGGATGCAGAGCCTATGGACCCAGGTCAGTGAGGGATCCAGGCAGGCAAGATCCAAGGCTCAGGCAGGGAGCAGGGCTGAGTGCCTGTGCAGCTGCCAGGCGAGGGAGTGGAGCTCCCAAGGAGGTCAGTCAGCCCCTTGTCGTGCCCCTCCTTCCCCAGAGCTGATCCCAGGTTACAGATGCACCACATCACAGCTGCCCATGAGCATAGGCAGCCAAACCCCATTTTGGGCAGCAAACATGGCTGCAGAGCCCGGTCTCTGGTTCTGCTTACGTAGGAGCTGAAACCAGAAGGTGGTGTCAGCAGGCACCCCTGCACCCATAGGCTTTTGAACTCTCGTGCTCTGCTTGAGTGGAAGCTGGCCATCCTGCTCTCCCCTGTGGGAAAAGAGATAACTTTTGTCATATGCAAGCTGAAAAAAGAAAACTAAAATAAAATCTGAGATTTGGGGACAGTCATCTGGTGGGTGCCCTGTTGGAAGGAAGGGATCAGGGATAGGTATGGAGGTAGCTGGATTTCATGGGAGGGAAATATCTGGCTCAAAGTGAGAAGAAAAGGAAGAAAGGCCATGGACAGGAAAGTGTAACTAAACTGACTGCCAAGGAAGAAGGCAGTGAGTGCTGGGAGGATTTACCTGAAGCTCCTGGGCTACTGAGCTGGTGAAGGATGGTGCTTCCAGGGCAGGTCCAGGTGGGTCTTGTCCCTTCACACCTGTGTGGTCTTCAAACAGAACCCGTGAGTGATTCATGGCTGGATCCAAGACCCGTGTGACTGTCTGATCCCATGGGCTTCTGCAGGAGATGAACTGCAGGTTTGGTGGCCTGGTGGGCTGCCTGTGTGGGAGTTGTGCTGTCCGGAGCTGCCATGCCTGGGGTTGTCACTGCTGATGGGTTGAGAGGACCAGTCCTTGCAAAAGGGCAAGTGAGAAATAAATGGTCTGTGTTCAGGCACACAAAGGGCCTTCCTGAAACAAAAGAAAGAGGCACAAGTTGTTTCAGGACTTGAGCATTTTGGTAAATGATGGATTTATTGTTTTGGAGCTGCTGCCTTCCACCTCACCCCACCAAAACCCAAAAGCCTACCAGCTGGAAAATGTAATTCCTTTCCAATTTATAGAGAATTTTTCTCCCTAGTTTTTTAGTAGAAGGGAAACCTGAAAGATCACTTTGGACTGATTTGAACTACATCACTCAGTCAAAAATTAAATTCTTTTTTGCCATGCCATAATTTAGAAGTAAAATTTTAGGTGAAAATTGCCACTTTGAATGAAGTCAGGTCAATTATAAGTTAAAAAATAAGACATTATATCCAAGAAAAGCTGAAATTAAATATTCTGATGCTCAGTCTCTTGGGGTAACTGATTCTTGGTTTTTTCCTCTCCTATCCTTAATTCCCTTTGGAGCTGTATTTACTGAAATCTTTCTACATGCTTTAACTGTACTGTACCACATCAGTCTTTTGAGAGCCCAAATTGTGAAGTGCTACTGATAGCACATGACAAAGGTGTCTTTGTTTCTCAATTTTTACTCATCACAGAGGACAAAACAACTAAAATTCCTAAAACTGGGAAAATTTGGTTCTTGCTTATGAACAGGTGTACTTACTCTGTATTTCTTAAATTATATTAGAATCTGAGTTTTTTAAATTGTGCTTTGGTCTCTGTCTTTAATGGATAAGGAGGAAAAAAAATCAGGTGAAGGATTTATGTGAAAGTCCATCAAGCAGAAGTGGAGAACCATAACAATTATTTTCCAAGTAAAATTAGAGAGAATTTAGCAATATACTTTGGTACTATATAAAAAATACAGAATAAATAAATAAACTTCCCCAAACAGGAAGAGAGATATGAAAGATTCTGTGACTTACTAGGAGATATATTTCATTAACAAAATCTGTAGTCCATCCACATTAGACTTAATCATTTATTAACAGGAAAGAAGGGGTTTCTAGTTGAGTCCTGGTGAGTTTCATGATCTGAGGTTAATTACTTAATCTTTCTGTGTCCCATATATTCCCTTTGTGCCCAAGAGAGATTTCATAAAAAATTTATAATGTCTATGATAGTGATAATATTTACCTGCTTTGAAGAAATGCTTCAGAACTGGATTAACCATTTTGTAAATAGATTTGAAACTATTGAGGAAGATGGATTATGATCAGTTCTGATAAACTCACTATTGACTTTAGGAGATCTTAGGACTTCATTTTTGAGGATGCTTTTTTCTAGGAAACATTGAGCTGGGCACTTTTAATCCTTAGTCCTAATTTGTGAGTGTCTCCTAAATATTGTTACAGCACTATGAAGTTGTTATCTGCTTCCCACCTTTAAATTCACTTCAGAAAATGCCTCAAGACAAAAGCTAGGATAATGGTGAAAAGAAATCATGTGAATTCATCATAGCAAATTTATCACAGCTACAAAAAGCAAACTTGGAATTAATACAACATACTAGTAAATATACTGCAAAGGGAAGAGCAGTAGTGGCAGAGGTAGAGGAACCTTTAGATACCTTCGAGATGTAAATCATCATGCTATTCAGACCTTCCCAAATTCAGATAAAGGTCAGCCAAAAATGGTGAGGAAGAAGGATGAGAGAGATCAACAGAAGGCAAGCAATATTTAAAGACTTTTGGAAAGAAGATTGCTGCATAAGGACCCTAGGAAAAAAAGAATAGCACCAACCTCAACAAGCTGGATACCTTGCTTGAGGGCTGCTTCAGAGCAGGCAGCAAGGTACTGATCCAGTTGGCCTCTTCATGAGCAGGTAAGTAAATGTGGGCTTGAAGGGGGTACGTGCCTTTTTTGGAGGAGGAAGGAGACTGGGGCAGAACAAAGACTCTGTAAACAATTAGCCTAAACTCCCTCAAAACCAGTCCTGGAAAAGGAAGCCCCGAAAATACGTCTGGCAGCATCCACCCCATGGAAACAACAGTGCCATAAATACAGCCTTATGAGCAATGTTGGATCTTCCACGCTTCCATGGAACTTCATTTTCCAAGATGTAAAAGAATTATCTTGAAAAGTTATGTTGATATGGTAGCCCTACTTTATGTTGCAAGCCAAATATTGGGAGAGGCAATGGGGAGAGTATGGAGAAATATTGTAAGCAGCAACAGAGTCCAGAGTAAAATTGTCAGAGCAGGTTCTATCGCAGGCAAGCATCTGGTTATGGGGCTGACTTCTTTTGGCAGAGAGAGGAAGACCACCAGCCCTCTGGGCATGCCAGGAAGCTCTCTCCCACACCGGCAGCAGCACAACCGTCCAGGCTCTGCGAAGGTGTGGGGCAGCAGTGCCAGCAGTGCCCCGGGCAGCTGCCCCATCAGAGGGAGGGTGACCAAAAGGAGATGAGGTGCCACATTTGTCACAGCCAGCCGCGGCTGCAGCTCCGTTAATGAGCCACAGACAGCACAGGCAGCTGCGCACACGTGTGTTCCTGCTGCCAAGGCTTGGCAGCCCATCCCACACCCAGTGATGCCAGATTGTGGGGATTTGTCAGAGGGTCTGGAATTTGATTCACTTGTTTAAATTCATCCTTAGGATAAATCCACCAGTCTCAGCTGGGTTATATAAGAGCTGAGCTTGGCTGGGCATCTGAGGAAATCTCACTTGCAGAAGTAGTTCAGACTGGCTTTTATGTGAGCAGTTTGCAGTTTCTTGTTGATTGAAAATTGGCTGAGAAATTGTAAACAATGTGTAGTGATTAACGGCAGTGAAATAAGCCACAAAGAGTGGCCACAGGGACTGGAATTGCATAATTCTCTGCATCTTTAATTGTAATTAAAACCAAATATTTCAACGATTATGAAGGCAAATTTCCACATAGTAACCAGTAGCTATTGCATTACTCTACTAAAAGAATACTAAAAAGATGGAAAGGTGGGGGTCAAAATTAAACAGGATTCATGTCTGAAAGCACTAAACTGGTTCCTGGGGAAAGCAGTTTGAAATGTTTTTTCAGGGAGAGATAGAAAACTTCGGAATTAGTCATTCACCAAACACCTCCTTGCAGGGCAACAGGAGTCTGCAAACTGATGCTGACAGAAATCCAATGTGATTTTGGACCTATATATGTGTATATATATGCACATACACACACATACACTGAGCTCAGTGGAAACTTTCTCTGCAGGACTGTGACAGGCCTTTCGTGCGAGTGCACGCCACGGACCTCACCCCAGGTAGCGGATCTTCCTTGGAAACCGCTGCCTAGCAGTATCTAAATGTCCCTCTACCTCTGGCACATCTGCTTTTCCCTTTGCAGCCTATTTACTAGTGTTTTGTATTAATTCCAAATTAGCTCGCTCACAGTACCTTTGGTTGAGAAATACCAAATAAAATTAAGACAAGTTCTGGGAGAGCTTTGCCTGAATCAAGATAAGCAGTTTGATAAGACTTTCCTGATCTACTTCCTTGGCAGTCAGCTGTGTTTCCAGGCTCCATGCCTTGGGACCAGAACAATGCACATGCACTTACCATGTAAACATACCTCCCATCTTCCCTGCAATGAGGTTTGATAGTCCTCAAGCAGGTTTCTGAGGCACTAGGGCATGCAGCCTGCCCTGAGGCAAGAAACCTCACTGCTTCTGTGGTCTGCAGCTGCAGGGGAGGAAGTCTGGAGTCCAGCCTCTATGTCAGCATGGCCTCTGCCTCTTCAGATCACAGAACCATAGAATGATTTTGGGTTGGAAGAGACCTCTAAATGTTATTTAGTTCAACCCTGTTGCCATGGGAAGGGACATCTTCAACTAGTTCAGGTTGAAGAGCCTGGTCCACCCTGCCCTTGAATGTTTCCTGGGATGAGGCATCTACCACCTCCCTGAGCAACCTGTTCCAGTGCCTCACCACCCCGATCATAAAATTTTCTTCTTTATATATAGTCTGAATCTATTCTCTTTTACTTCAAAACCAATAGCCTTTGTCCTATCACAAGAAGCCCTGCTAAAAAAATTGTTCCCATCTTTCCTCTAAGCCCCTTTTAGACAATGAAGGTGCTCTAAGGTCTCCCTGGCACCTCTTCTCCTGGTTGAGCAACCCCAGCTGCCTCAGACTGTCTTCATAGGAGCAGAGGGGTGGAGTTGAGGCTTCCAGCAGTGGTGCCCACCAGCACCAGCGATTCTAGGAGTCAGGAGCAGCTGCAAAAGGGCTGGTTTCGGTAGAAAGAATAAAAGCTTCTCTTTGATCAGTGGTTTTACCTACATATTCAGGGCTGCAAGTTTGTTCCAGAGAGGAAGGAAGAGGGTGCTAGGTGCATGTTTTCTTTCCTGCCACCAGCCAAAGAAACAAACTCTGCAACACATCACTTGCTGCACTGGGCTGTAATTCCCTGCCTTTTCCACACTACAGCAGAGATGGTGGAGACGGTCCAGGCCTGAGCATGGGCTCTGCACAAACTCATTGCATAATGTGGGCAGCACAAAGGCATGACTGTAAAAGACTGGATGTTGAATTAGAAACTGTATCTGTGTGCAAGTCCATGTACATTTGATTTTAAATCCCTGCATGGTCACAGAGTATCACTGCTTTTCCTAATTTTCTGCTGTGATATGTCCAGAGCATTGTGAAAGGTGCAATAAGCGACAATGCAGCGCTGCTTGGTATTTGCCAGGTGTGTTGTATGAAAGCTGGAGACAGTGCTACTGAATGTCCTTAAGTGGTTAACATTCCCCAGTCGAGGAGAAGGCAGCTTGGACTGGAGCAGGAGAACATGTGTGCTACACAAATGAGGGCTGCACCAGAGTTGTGCTGCTCAGTGGGTGAGCTGGTGTTTCCTGGCATGTTTTCTGCCATCCAGACTGTGTGTCCCCAGCCACAGGTAAACCATTGCATAATCCTGAATGATCTTATTTGAAGAACAACTTGTGAAAGGTGCAAATTAAAATGGAAAGTAAAGGGGAAAGGTGGCAGAAAGCCAAATGCTCATTCCTAACACTGGCTGCTGGGCGTGGGTGGAAGCTTGTCCTCTGAGCCACACTGCTTCATGATTTCAGTGCCTGCATTTTGTCTAGACATCTCGTACTGGGCTTCTGACTTGATATGGCACTGTAGCACAAGCTTCATGAACTTACTATCGGCCTCTTTTTCTTCTCCCTCCCTAGTGTGAAATCCTTCTCTAGCTTTCTTTGTCATTGCAACGGATGGAAATCCACAGCTGTGAGTAAATGCTGTCCATACAGCAGTGTAAGGCATGATATGAATTGTTGGTACTTTCCCAGCCCCTGTGATGAGGTTTCAGTTGCTGACTGCTGTTGGCAGAGGAGGGGAAATCACAGAATGGTTTGGGTTGGAAGGGATCTTAAAGATCATCCAGTTCCAACCCTCCTACCATAGGCAGGGACACCTTCCACTAGAGCAGGTTGCTCAGGGCCCCATCCAACTTGATCTTGACAGATATTGCAGGGATGTGCAGAAGGCCGAAGAATTATACTGTCAGAGGAGATGAGGAGCTTGGAGGGCTTTGTGGAGGTAAAGAAGGGGAGCTTGGGGAGCAGGAGAGATGGAGGGAGGGATGGGTACAACTAAGAGAGCCAGCTGGGATAGAATTGGTGCAGCCTTTGGCTGCTGCTGAGGCATACCTGGGAGATGGGTTGGGAGGGGCAGCTTAATTCTACGGGGACAAAAAAAGAATTCTCAAGGACCAGAATGATGTTTGGTGGTTATGTCTGAGCCTTGGGAGGTCCCACGTTGGCCCTGCTGGAAGAGCAGATTGAGACAAACAATGTTCTGGCAAGCTCCTTGGCACATCTTTTTCCTTCGCCTGTGTTGAGAGATCCTCCTCAGTGTCCCTGGTGGGGTTGAGGGGGCAGGTCTCGTGTACCAGTGGCCAGCTCCTGCAGAGGTGCTGGAAGGTGCTTGGCAATGCCCTGCTCTGCCCCAGCCCTGGTGTGCTGCTGCTGTGCTGGTACTGCTGCTGTGCTCCTGCAAAATCGCATCTGTTGGGAGTGCAAACAGCTCAACTGAATCTTGATAAATTAAAAGGACTTTTAAAGGCTTTTCAAATATTACAATTATAAAAGTGTTGTAAAATGAGCTTTAATGCTTTGCTTCTGTGACTTCCAAAATGAATTAAACAAATTTACACTCACCCATGGAACAAGGCTCCGTTAGTTACAACTCTCTTCTGTTTCCATACATACTATGATTGTCAACAGCATGAATAGAGCTTTTGTTTGATGAAGAGATAACCAACTAGTGAGAAGAATTTGCTAAATACTAAGACCTAGGAAGAGTCATTTTTTCAAGGGCTGTGGTACTCACGCACTGGAATGAGTGGTTTTCAGGCCTAATGAACACGTGAGGTTTCCCACTGGCGCAAGGATGCTGAGTTGTGCTACTGGTGGAGGGTGTATGTTTGCAGCCAATCTTCCTGTAGTGTCCTGGCAATGTGCTGGGTATGGCACCATGGAAAAGTGCTATGCAGGGTATCAGCTGGAAATGAGAGTGCTAAAAAGGTGCTGTATTCAAAACAGCTCTAGTGAGCAGGCTCTCTTCATTAGTTACAAAGCCAGATTACAGTTTATGTATGTAGTATGCACTAGACAATATGAGAATATCATATATCAGACAGCTGACCCCAGATGACCAGAGGGATATCCCACACCATATGGCACCATGCTCATCACATAAAGCTGGGGAGACAGAGGAAGGGGAGGACATTCAGAGTGATGGTATTTGTCTTCCCAACTCCCCCATTACCCATGATGAAGCCCTGCTTTCCTAGGGATGGCTGAACACCTGCCTGACCATGGAAACCACTTGTGAATGAAAGCCTTGTTTTGATTTGGTTGTGCATGTGGCTTTTGCTTTCCCTTTTAAGCTGTCTTTATCTCAATCCATGAACATTCTCACTTTTATTCTTCCAATCCTGTTCCCTATCCCATCTGGTGAATGAGCAAGTAGTGGTGTGGGGGTGAGTTACCATCTGGGGTTAAACCACAACACATGTGAGCCTCGCTCAGTTTAGTTCTTAAAAGCTTCTGTTCATTGTTTTCTTGGATGGTGTAACATGCAAACCCAAGAATCCTTGTGTTTATTTTGTCTTTCAGAACTTGTCCAAGCCAGCAAACAGCCTCTGCCTCTTTCTGTGTCTGCCTGAGCAGTGGTTTCCTGCAACATGGCCTTGCTGGCTCCTTCAGATGGGTGGCCATACCTTCATAATGGACAGATGTTTCAAACAGAAAACAAGCTATTTTCTCTCCATTTATTTTCCTTTATGCTAAGGATTTATTATTCTTTAGTGATGCTGGAGAGCAAGGAAACCAGCATTATCTTTCTGCATTTATGTCCAGAACATCTCACCATTTTGAAACCTCTGTGCCAGTTGTGATGTGCTTGCGGGCTGAGAGACCCATGGAGAGATGAGCCCCTGCTGAAGACTGGGGCCATGGCTGGGGGCTGGCTGCACAAGGGCCTTCCTAAGCTCCCTCACAGTTCATGCCCCAGACTGAGCTCCGCTGTTGTGCTCAAATGCAACACCTACTGCCCTCTCCCCCTGAAGCAGAAATCAAGTACAGATGTTTGCTGTGGAGACTTCATCAGCTTGAACCTCCTCTCTTCAAGAGGCACTGTACTCCTCCCAGCCCAGGAAAAATGACCTGGCAGAGCTGACGTGAATGCTGGTCCCAGCCAGAGCTGGAAGAGTCCATTAGGTTCACCCTGCAGCCTAGATGGCCAAAGCATGGGTTGAGCTTTAAACTGCTCAGAAAAATCTCTGTGGTTGTGTAACACCTGCCAGTGTCCCTTTTCCCAATATATCACCTTATCCTGATCTCCAGCTCCATCTCAGCTCGTGAGAAATCACTGATTTGGAGCCCAGAGTCTGGAGTGGGCAGCTGTGCAGAGTGGGTGTGTTGGTGTGGCCAGGCCAGGCACTGCTCCCCAGCTGTGGGTTGCAGGAGGGTCCAGCTCCTGGGAAGAAGCAGGAGCAGCCTTGGTGCCTGCAGAGTGCTGTAACACAGTTTGCTTTGCTTAAAAAAACCCAGCTCTTGGCTTTAGTTAAGTAAGGAACATTTTTCGGAAAATACTTACTTTGTTTGTTTTAAGCTTTTAATTGACTGCTGTTTACAAGATTACACATGAGCGAAGGAAGAAAAAGCTTTAAAAATGCCCCATTGCATGGAAATACATCTAGACTGTTTACAAGTGCTCCTTGTTTTGCATTCAGAGCCCGGATCTTTGACTTCCTTTTGGACCATTCTCCGCTGGAAATGAGAATTTGCTGCCAAAATAGTCCACCTTTTCCTGAAAGATTTGGTATTAATAGTTTTGACAGAACATCTTGTTCCTGTGTAATACAGGAGTCAGTCTAGCAGTTGGTCCTGATCAGAGGTACAAAATGTGGTTGCATAACTTTTATTTTGAGATGAAATATCTGCAGTTTAACAGAAAAAAGTCTGAGACTATGCCAGCATGTATCTCTGAAGTTAGGATGAAAGTGTTGGTGTTAATGGTGTAGCAGATTACTGTTCTTGCTTTTGTTTAAGGAAATGAGTAATTTTTATTAAAATGCAGTGTGTGACTTGGAGTATTTCAGAAATGCAGCTGTGGTACTTCAGGTCCCCAGAGAGGCCTTTTCTCACCCTCCCCTCAACACCCTGTTTGTGTGGGCATCCCCAGTGCTGGCTCCCTTCTACCCCTGCCACCCACCTGGCCCAGCCATGGGGCAGGGACCGATCTGCAACCACAGCGTAGCCACAGCGAAGGACTTCTGCTGAGGCCTTTGCTGAAGTATTGTCAAGCTTAGATCCTCTTGACCTAGTACATGTAATAGAAGCAATTCCAGACTTGGCTAAAAGCTCCTTTGGAAAGGCTCATAACATCTAGTTTATTCATTCTTGGTTTCTATTGTTTGATTTTGGTTGCTATTTTTAATGAGCAGCCACTGCAGCCATGAGAGATGGAATGAACTATCTTTGATAGTGATTATTTGTTTCTTGTGGTAGACAAAAAGAGGCAATTTATATTCTTTCAAGACTTTTCCCAAGCAGAGCTCAATAATTAATGCTAACGACTGTAACATACTAAGTAAAATGCCATTTTGTGACACCAAGAGCTCCTGAATGTTTTCAGGCTATTTTACTTATTTACTTTGCTCTGTACCTGTGTTCACTGGATGGCTGTATACAATTATTGCTATATATAATTTGATTTTTACAGCAATTAAACAATATTGTAATTTATTCTGCTAGGCAAAGATTTCTCTGCTTGTACACAAAATTATGTTTGTACGTGTCAGAAGTGCATCCTTTTTCCACACAAAGGATGAGATGCAATTGTAGAAAGAACAGTTAATAATGGCTTTACGGGAATATAGTTTTTACCAATCTCTGTGACTGGTAAAATTCCATAATGTCCTTCTTAACATTGTTGCTTAAATTTACCTAAATTAATGGAAGGGACCAATCCATCAGTTCAGTCAGGCTTTGAGCTGCTACCAGTATGTGTTACAGAAAACAGGCCCAGATTTTTAGTTTTTTGTAGAATTTCATTATTTTTATTACTCTTTTTTAAAGACATAGTCACTACGTCAGTGCCACTACCAGTTTGGGACTGGGCTTCTGTTCTACAAATAAAAATAAGTTCCTAATTTAAACATAAAATTTTTTGTACCTATTGACTGAGCAAAATCAGAAAGAAGATACTTGGCATTATTAAAAAATATATCTGGCATATAACATAACAAAAATTTTGCCTTAGCAACACAAAGATGTAATCCTTTTTTCCTGTCATGATTTTTTTATTTAGAGAGAATCTTTTCTAAAGAAAAGACCCTGACAATTAAGTTGAAAGAAAAAAAAAAAAAGCACCAAGTGCCATTTGAGAAAGGGTATAAGGTGGATAAGGGGTGAGGATAGGGGAAAACCATGCTCGGTTCTGCTGGTAGCTCTCGGGTTGTTGTGTTGATTTTGACCTTGTTTCTGAAGAATAGGACAACTGGAGATGAATGCACACAGAGGAGAGAGAGGGGCAGAGCATAAAGCACAAGGCTGCACTCTGGCTCTGCTGTTTGCAGTTCAGCTATTGCAGCTGTAGGACTACAGAGGTTGTGGTATTCCAGCACAAATGTCCATGGCCCCACAATTGGCTGCTCGGGTGCTTACCCTCTATGCCATCTATCCAAAGATTTGCTGACTGATTTGCAGAAATGCAGAATGACTGCAGGAATGACAAATTTATCTGGTCAAAATAGGTCGGTAAAAGCATATTTCTCCAAGACCATGCCATAAATCAGAAGGTAGAAAGCAAGGGGAAAGCTCTTCTCAGAAGTTCATGATGGAGACAAGAGAAGCTGTTACATTTCATGTTTTAAAAGCAATCGACAGTGTGTAGTCACTCCTAAGGGTGTGTTGGAGACCTGCTGATGAAAAGAGTTGTAACCCTGAATTTACCACCTTTTCATAATCATACCTGAGAAGTGGCATCTATTTTTCTATAGTGTGCAGCACCAAGCAGAAAAAGTGTTTGTAGTTTTTAATAAAGTAGAGCTAGGTTTGTAGCCCTCCATACATTTATCTTACCTTTTCTGTCTCTCTAAAAGCTTCTGAGCAGCAAAGTGCCAGTGTAGCCAAATGGTTTGCGTTACACTGTGAGCATCCTGCTCCCAGGGATAAGAGCACGTATCACTGCTGATTTCACTGGAAGCCAGGCTGAGACCAGAGAGAAAACAGCAGGATAAAGCAGATCTATTAGATAAAAATGGTGCCTCTTCCCAGCATGGGAACAAAGTCTCAGAAGGATTTAATTGACCTCAGTGAGTGCATCTTCTGTCTGTCATGGAGTGCCTTCTCGCTTGGCTGGCAGCAAGAGTGGCCTCGCAGTGCGCATTTTGAAGGGGACGCCGGCTCCAGAGCAGGCTCGCTCCCACCCGCCTCAGGGCCTGGGCTGGGTGTCTACCTGAGATAACGCTGACAGAGAAATGTTGTTTCCCATCCATGCAGCAGCCAGCAATGAGGGAATGAGGGAAGGTTCTTGAGGGGGTGAGGGAAGGTGGGTGGCAGCCCAACACCAGACCACGGTGCTGTAAGTGGCTGGAGCAAGTACAAATCATTTCCACCCCGTGCTGCCTCAGGAATTGTGTATTGTCTGCTTTAGTTTTCAGAAGTATTCTTGATATCAAAAGCTGCATTGTGAAAGCATCTATAAAACCTTAGTATCTAATTTTCGTTGTTTGCAGTCATTTTCAAGAAGCATCAATCTTTGGTAGAATCCTATCAAACTTCCTCACAGCCTCTCCTCTTCAGTTAAATGTTTTTCCACAAAGTCAAGTTCCAGTAATTCTTTTCTCAAAGCAGAACTTTCTGTCTCTCCTGACTTATTTCTTTTTATTCATCTTACAGACAAAGCAATGAAAGAAGATAACAAAACCATCAGCATATGACAAAGAGAAGAAAACAAAGAGGGTATTTGTCAGTTAACTAATGTATGAACAGGCGGGACAAGATCACTTTAGGCTAAGAAGTAAACGTTTTGGCATAACTGTAGTTAAAACTCTTTGCTGTCTGCTTCCCCAATGCACAGGTAGCTCTGCAACATGGCTACTAGTGGACGCTGTTAGCAGAGTTTAACATATTATTTCATCTGTGAAGTTAGACGGAAGATCTGTCTAGTCAGGATTTTATTATAATTATGAAAAATATATGCAATTTCTGCTGGAGGGAGGTATCCTTTGACATCTGCATGGTTCCACTCAGGTGGGTGGGAGATGCGATCTGGCCAGAGATCCCAGCCTGCAAGGCGATATGAGAGTCCAGGCACTGCTTGGTGACAGTGATAAAGCTCATCCTTAGTTCTGAACTGTCTGCAGAGGAAATTGTTTTCCACCTCAGGAACAAGAAAACCAAGGAACTAAACAATCATTTTGGATTCATGTCCTCAGACAGATGCATATATCCACACACACACTTACCTGTAGAGGAAATCAAGTTGAATGCTCAATCGCACTGAGACCAGGAGGTGACAGGGACGCTGATGCTGTCCATAAATAGACCAGAGATCACAGTGAACAATTACATGGGACAGAACAAGGCTGGCCAAAGACCATCTGTGTATGAGCTGTTGTAAATAAAGCAGACATTAGAGGCATGTCGGTGAGTATCAGAGCAAGCTGCCCAAACTGGTAACAATGCAACAAGGATTTTTGCAAACCATAAACTGCAATGCAAGTTAACAGACCTGCTTAGTTGGTTCCTTTCAGTCATACAATTTAAGTTTCTAAATTTCAAGTAATTCATTTATTTACATATCTGTGATAGATATGCTAATGGGCAAGGTCTATAACTGTATACACGAATCATCGGGTGTGTGCATTCTCCGGGGGGGTGTTCTGGGGTGTGCACTCTCCGGTGTGCATTCTGGGGGGTGCATCCTTCCTGGATGTGATGCATCTAAGGATCCTTAAATAAATACCAAGGTAAAACCCCTTTTTCCCCCCCTCTAATCGTGTTTGGCTTTAATTCCAAGCCCAGGAAAAGGCTTCACCATAGCTGTAGAAATATTGGTGAGGAAAGACTTCTCTGACTCCAAGCTGAGTTTTCTCTCACAGATGTTTTATGAACAATCTTTCTGTTTCCGTAGCAGGTGCTGGAAACTCAAAAATTGGCAGAAGACACTATTCTCGCACATGTCTTTAGCTGACTGGTGCAAAATGCAGTGTGTTGGATGTTTGTCATATGTTCCTTAAGGTACAGTTTAAAAAGATACTTTTTGATGAGGTGCTGAACCTCTCTGATTACCATCCGGATTACAGGATCCTTGCCCATGGGTGTGCTGCTGGGAGTGTTGTGGGGAATCACAACTCCTCTTGCACAGCATCAGCAGTGTGCAGAAAGCAGCGCAGGATTGAAGGCGTCCTGCTTCTGAGAAAGCCATTATGTCCTTCTCTGCTGCCACACAAAGCATGGAGAGAGGTGAACTTGGGTGTTTCGCCCCGTTGACGTGAGGAAATAATTCTAAGTCAGCAAAATACTGAACAGTATCTTTCATCTGTGTGAACAGGTCTGTAAACTAACGAGGTGTGTGCAAAAACCACTGACAGGATTTGTGGCTTAAGAATCAAAGTATCAGTGCCTGAAAAAAATTAAGCTAAGGTGATAAGTTCCTGTTTGGAGGAGAACAGGAGAGAGAGAATGTGAAAGAAACGACCTTGCAGTGAATCCTTCACTTTCTGTAATTGCCCCAACTCTGTTTTTCCTTGATTTAACTATCTCACATATGAAATCTGATATGTATCGTGCTCATCTGCTAAAATGAGGCTAGGTTAGAATCGAGTTTGCTTCCCTGCAGATAGGCATTGCATGCTTAAATCTTAGTTTTTCCTAAATAGATGAAAAAATGATGACTTCTGAATGGTTGTGTGGTTCACATAATGTTTGGATATGTTTGTTTTTATTACAACATTGTTGATGATTCTGTTATTTTTATTCCTCAAGTGTTGTGTTACTCCTATGCTGCTATTTCCTATTTTGTCAGCTCTTTCCTGGAGGAGGTTTCTCTGGAGTCTATTTATCTTTCAATTAGCAATGTTTTCCTTGCAGCCCTACTGATTAATTTATTTTGCCTAAGCATGAAACAAGTTGGATATGCAGCATGTCAAATGTAGGAGTAAAACAGCAAAGACAATTCAGAAAAATTTTTGAGCTTTTTAATCTCGAATACTTTCCGGGATTCTTCTTTAAAGCCTTTTGTTAAGTGCTCCGAAGGGCAGGATGCTGGTTTTGTAAATTTGTGGATCTTGCACCTCATAATACAGAGTGCAGTGGCACCTCCTGTGAGAGAGCTGTGCAGGGCCAGCACAATTTCATCAGTATTCGTTCCTGTGCCACTTCACTAATAAGGATATTAATTACAGTGTGGCAGTGGTTCAGTTTTTAAAACACATTTTGATATCTGGATGTATAGATATGAAAACCCTATAAGCTCCTACACATCTCATGCAGATGTGGTCATGGTACAGAGGTGCTTTTGAGAGGTTCAGGAGTGCATAGCCCAATCTTTAGCTATTAGCACCTTGTTTTCCATGCTCAGCCACAGGCAGTGGGGGGCAGGGCTTCTGCACAGCTGCATACCGGAGCTCTTGGCTTCAATACTTCGTGTTTTGACTGCCTGGACCATATAAGTGACCTTCCATTTGTTGACCCAACTAAGCCCTTCAGCCCGGCCTAGTGCAAGCGACAGGTTTCAAGCCTTGCAAAAGTTCTCTGATTAGGGATATCTGTCACCTTAAAAAAACCCAGTGTTTACTCACTTTCATTGAAAAGATAGCTTTGAAAATGCAGACTAACCAATCTGGGGCAGTGGTCTGCATTGGTGGGACCTCTCAGCACTCAATTTTTCTTTAGGCTGCCCTGACAGATAAAGTGTCCATGTACAGCCCTAGCTCCCACAGCCACTCTGTGCCTTCCTTCCAGGTCTTGTCTGGGCCATGATTTCAATATCCTACCATTGAATAATAATAATTTAAAAAAAGTTATAAAGCTATTTCAAGGTCTGTGGATGCAAAACAAATTCTGGCCTGAAAACTGCTCTTTGCAGGGACATCAAAACCATCACAGTTCCACCTGTCCACATGGTTCCAGTGTAATCACTAGCATTTGTCATCACCTTTATTTCCATCCAGATTTATTATAAATAGCAGTGCTCCTTTCTAGAGCAATTTGTACTACTCCTCGCCTCTGTTTCAAAGGCATTTCTAGTAAACAACCTTATTTTAACAAAGCAGATGGAAACCTTTTTATAGCTGTGAGGCACTGGCAGTATATACACCCCTGAGCTAGCTCTGTTCTGCAGTACTGTTCTCTGCTGTACTAAGAAAACGTCCAAAGTCATTAAAGTATTGGATATAACCCATTCCCACTTCAGATAAGGTGGATTTTCCAGGTTTTAATATTGCTGGATTAGTTTTACAGCTACTCCAAAAGTACCACTGAGCAACTTATATTTATTTCTCTGGCTTCTTGTTAGAAGCTGTTATCTGAAAGCTGAAAGTAAAGCAATCAGACTTCCTTGAGAAAGGCACTGGAAAGCACTGGGGTTCAGGGATCGTGTACATGCCTGCATCGTGCCATCGTGCATGGTGCCTCTGTGCTGGCCTGGCCATTGCACCTTCCTATCTGTGGGACAGTGGTCACCTCATGCTGGAGCCTCAGCAGTGACAACTGGACAGTTGCTGCTTTTGAGGAATTGTTCTTTTGCAGTGCAGAATGTTCGACACAGGTCTCACAGGAGGTGACAGTGTTCTTTTTCGCTGTTTCCACCACTCTCATGGGCAGCTGCAGGTTTCTGGCCTTCTTCATTCTTGCAGAACCACATCCTGGCCTTCAACAGAAGGAGTCTCTTATTGGGTGGCCACATTATTAAACATGTCTGAGTAGGTTATTTTAATTATTCCTTGCCTCACTGCACAGGTCCTTCCTAGGTAGATGACATAATTTCTAAAAAAAAAAAAGAAAAGACCCAGAAGAGAATACTTTTCATACCTCTATACTAAGTCAAATATGCTCATGGAGCTATCCCCAGAGCTCTGGTTCTGGAATTCTCCCTCTTGCCCAGCCTGGAGTCCCTTTGGTGCATCCCAGGAAATGCTTTCGTTCCACTCTGAAGTCACAGGAAGGGTTTGCAGCATTAGACATCAGCACCTACTTAGTGGCTGTTTTGGAAGGTAATTTGAAAAGCAAGGGAGTTGTAGGGTATGCACTGGCAGTATGGAAATGAGGGGTTGGGTTGAGAACAAGTCACCACAGCTACGGGGATCTGGCATCTCTCAGTGCTGCTCTGGCCATGCTTGCTTTCTCCCAAGCATGTTAATTAGACAAACTATTATTATGTGATGTCTAATCAAATCCTTCTTTTATCAATTTTATCAGATTTATCAAATGATAAGACACAACTGACATTCAGAGTCCCTCTCACTGAGATCCTTCAGCGATTTTTCTACTTCAAACCCTACAAGAGAACTGACATGCATCCCTGAGACCATCCAGTGCTGGGCTTATTTGAAGTGAAGACTCTTCTGTTTCTGAGGCCAGGCTTTTGAATGCAAGTTAATCATCTGGCCTGCACTTGTTTGAAGTGAAAAGACGAAAGGGAAGATGAATAAAATATTGTTATTTTGTCATGTGAAGTGACTTGAGGCAATTTCAATGTTTGGTTTCTTGCCCATCATGGGAGCATTCATGAATTTCCAGCTTTGTCAGGAAAATATAACTTTTTTCATTGCTGATTACCCTCCTGGTGTGAACTGCATAATTTCTTACTCAGAAGAAGATTATTGGAGCCATTTATTTTCTGGTTAAACTGGTGTAAATAAAACAATTACACTGAAATGATTGAATTTTTTCTTTAATGCATGAAACACAGATGCAGAATACACAGTCCATTGAAAAAATGTTCTTACTTCCAATCTAATTTGTATGAGAAAATTATCAACAAAAATATATGGTTTTTGCTCTCTGTTTGGGGAGAAAAACTGAACAAGGCCATATGCTGAATATGCTTCCACAATTTATGGAGAATTCATGCAAGATAATGAGCTCCTGCTCTATGCTAGGAGATGTGGGGTTGTCCCTTTATTCCCACTGAGGGGCTTTTAGTGTTCACACTAATTATTCCCACTGATAAGGAACCTCAAGGAAGTTGAGCCACGAATAGCAGTATAGACACTGCAAGGGTTGTCTGCCTCTGTTTGGGGAGAAATAAGAAAATGAGAAGGGGGTAGGTGGGAACCCCCCTGTGCTGGTCGCTCCAGGGCTGTGCACATGAGCAGATGCATCCACTGCAGTGTTGTGGTGAGTGAGCGAAACCTAACTCACTCTGAGCACCCAATTATACGACTGCTTTACTCCTTTGATGAAGGCTTATATGGCTTGGCTCTTCTTCTTTTGATGTCAAATTAATTCTCATTGGCCTTTTTTTGTAGCTCAGGGCAACAGACATCAGCTCCTTGCAGGATGATAAACAGCAAGCAGCCACAGTTGCTCCTGTGCAGAACCTAAATCAATGGCTGCTTTGCAGTTGAGGTTAGTTAAAGATGCTGTCCTCTGGTTTCTTAACGAGTAGTTTTCCTGTGGGGGGCAGAAATACAGAATTCCTTAATATATTTTTTGGACCCCTCTTCAGTAAATCAAGACATGAAACAGGCTGTTTGTGACAAGTTTCTGGGTAGGTGAGAAGCTGGTGATATTTTCTCTGCCTGTTAATTATGTGAAATGTCTTCTTATCTTAAATTTTGCCAAAGTGTTTATTGGTCTCTGGAGACTGCAACTTATGGTGAGCTTTTCAGACAGCAGTGCTGATGCCTCCCTGGTGTTGAAGGGTCATAAGCAATCAATTCATTCATGAATTATCTGCACTGCTTGTCATCTGGGGTTCATTAGCATGAAAGTATTTAAGCAATAAAGTAGAGACACAATACATCTCTTGCCTTTCCGCTTCAGTGGATATTCTGGGTTTTCCACCTGTAGTGGTTTGATTCGCATTTTCCCCTTTCTGTGAGATAAGAACAGGGAGGAATACAAAGCAGGCGCCAAACTTTAAAGAATATAATGAAGTTTACTACTACAACTAAAAGTAAAATGGAATAAAAAGGAATTAAAGCAAATTAACCCCCTTTTTCTCCAGCACCTCCTCCATCCACCTGTAATATAAAGACACAAACTTAAATCAATTCAGCGAGTTTGCCCCTCTATAACAATCTTATGTCAGTCCATTGAGTGAGAGAAGTCTCTTTTGCTCAGCTATGGAACTTTTCCACAAGAACAATCTTCTCATGGCATCCACGTCACAGCACACCCGCCGTCTGGGGTGGTTTTCTGTTGACATGTGAGAGTGTCCTTTCCTTGATCACAGCTTTCACCACAACCGTGTTCGAGGATTCACCTTTAGCTGCAGGGGGTAGAATTTTAAGGACAAGCACTTCCAGAAAAACAAAA
>VYZQ01000812.1:30370-43092 GCA_013400655.1 Mystacornis crossleyi
GGGCCGTACCCCTTCTCTAAGTGGCTCAATAGAGTTGTCGATATTCAGATTAGTTAATTGGTTGGTTCTGTCCAGTTCTGAAGGAAATTACAGCACCTGTGGCTGCAAACCACTTCCTCCAGGAAACAGAGCCAAAAGGAAGAAAAAACCTGAGGAGCAGGAAGGGATGTCAACCCATGACACCACCTGCTCAGTGGATGACATGGAAACAAATAGCCATTTACCCTTTGTCTTGCTCCAGGTATTCTCTCTCCCTGCTCTCCAGCAATAATGTAATTCGATGTAGGTTCAGTCTGTCAGATTGGCCAGCAGCCAGACGCCCCTTGTATCCCTTAAAGGATGTAATCCAGCCCCCGCTCCACCACCTCCTTCTCCCCACTGGTTGTTGTTGTATCACCCCGCCCCCCTTCTGTACCCCTTTGTAAGTGTGTCCCGAGGGGAGGCAGCTCCTCTCTGTCCCTGGGCTCCTTCGTTGTGGTTTGGGAATAAACCCCTCGGAACTTTATATGGGGGCCGCCTCCTGACTCTCTGCCTCTGGTGCCGCCTGAGCTATCCAGCTCAGTGTGAGCACGGCTGCGTGCTTCCATCGCACGGGTGAGACCGCTGGCTTGCGAGTGTGCAAAATAGCACTGCCGGACGTTCCTTGTTAAGGAATGCTTCAGGAATAACGCAGCAGCCTTCCCACCGACCACCCACACGGTGATACACTAAGAAAAAGAATAATTTATTTTTTGCTTTGGCCAATAAAGTTGGCTGTTATTTGGGCTCCACTCCATAAGGCAACTAAAATGACGGATTTAAGCATTTGATGCAAATGTTTACTTGCAAAGAACATACACATGGTTTCTTTTTTCCCAAATGAAGTAGGAATAGAGGCTGAAACAGAGGTCAGTTTTATTGCTCCTGCTCCCAGGTCCTACTCCTATCCCAGAGAGCTCTTTATCCTAAATATGCTTTATTTTGTTTTCTGTCTATGTTCGCAAGTCTTTTCCTTCCCTTGCCTAACCTCCTAATGTTGCTCTCTGACAACAAAAGTCCTGCCTTTACCTAAGACATTTGTCACCTGCTGGTGTATGATCTGTGTTTTGGAGGCAGTTCCTTGGTTTGGGTTTTTGGATCCTACAAGACAATTTTGAATGTGTCTTCCATTCAGGTGGGATGAAGCCTTGCTGTCATGCAAAAAGGTCTCAGCTACAACAGGCCTGCAAGCACAGGTCCTGTTAAGAGTCATGTTTACCCAAAATCAGCAAGGATTACTCATTTGCATAGGAGAGAAATTTGAACTACTCACCTTCCTACACTGGCAAAAATTTAATTTTCAGGGGTATTGTCCTTTTCTTTCTTATCTCATCCTTTCCCCCTTTCACTTAACACATTTGCCATCATCCTTCCTTATGTCCTTTCTGCAAAAACAGCCTCTCTCTGCACACCTCACTCCTTGTAAACGGGGGTGGGGCTAAACCAGGGGCTTTGGAAGCACTGGCCCAACCTGTGCATCTTCCTCCTGGGCACCCATGGTCAAACCACCCTCCCCACTTGCCAGCCCTCACTTCACTCCTCCCATCCTCCACACATTCTCCTCCACCCCATCTCTGCCAGGAAGTTTACTTACTTTACATCTTGCTCATTTTTCTACCAAACCCCTCTGTAAACAGACTTCCCCATTGCAGGGTGCGGTGTTGCAGGCTGAATACATTTTCACCTCCCGTGAAACCATACTGAAAGCTCTACCCCTTTTCTCTCCAAATCACTCACCAACCAAGTCCCAGCTGTATATCTCCACAAACACACCACCAGCACTCCTCCTCCGCTCTCAGGGAGGCAGGCTGCTGAAACCAGGAATAATAATACAAGAAAAGTAGGTCATCTGCTCTCTGAGAACACGGGATACAAAACTCAGCCACTGAGTGCTGCGTGAGCACAAAGAAGTTAAATCAACTATCAAATCAAACTGATACGGAGCAGAAGTTTTCCTGAATTTTAATACAGAGCTCTTCTCCTCAGTTTTCTGGCAATGCTGCTGCTGGTAGGGCTGAGCTGCCAGTGGCTCTGCTTGCTGCTGCTGCAGGCTCCAGAGGCTCCTTCTGTGCTCTGCTGACTGGATGCAGCAACAAGCTCTGTGTCATGGATATGGATTTGAAGGCACATAATTATACTGCATGTTACTACTTTTCAGCATTGCCAACTATTTTTTTTTAAGTATCATTTGGTGCTCTTTGCGTCTTGATTTTGCTGGGGAGCATTCTGCAGTATAACATTTTAAATGTGGCCAGAACCACTAAATTTTCCTATGTAGAAATGATAGGAAAGGGGAGGGAACATGCTATACACACAAATTGCCATCTTCCTATTCCAGCACCATCTCTCCTGGGTTGATATGCTTCTGAGAAATTAGAAAAACTGTGAAATAGTCAGAAATGGAATAATCTGTTCACCAAGAAGGACTCTTTCTAGCTTTCATTACTTGGCAGGGAATTATGCCCTAAAGCTTGAAGCTTTATTGAGCTGCATGTGCAAGGAGCTGGAGAAAACTGTGTTGCTTTTAACAAGGCTACAATTTTATAGTCAGGTGAAGAGAGTACAATGTCATCACGTCTGGCCAAAGAGTCCCAGTATTGTTGAAAGATGTTACTATGAGTGAATCAGTGAGCACCTCACCAGTGTAAGCTGCTGTGAACCTTCTGAAACGCATTTAAAGGACTTTGGAGATGGATTTCCACTGCTGTGTTATCTGTGTGATGGATTTCCACTGCGTGTTATGTCTGCCTTTCCCAGCGTGTTGCTCTCTGCCTGCTCTTCTTTCTGCACGCTGCCCTTCTCCAGCAGAGCAGCCACATTTCCCCAGAACTTGTCTTTGTGCCCCACTCATGCTCTGCAACCTATTTCCTTTACAGTGTCCTCTGTGTTTTTCTCTCGTTTGTAGCAGACCCATCTCATTTTTTGAAATGCATACTTTCTCCTTTTTGTTGAGCTAAGCTCTGAGGAATAAAGGAACATCTGATGTGATGGTGCAGTGTTGTAACAGCTGAGGAGACGTGAACAGTGTAAATGATCGGACATGAAAGGGGCAGAGAAGCAGTTGGCCTTATTTTCCTGCTTTCATCAAGACTGCACATAGTGTCATTGACTTTGTATTTTCCTTGGGAGCTAAGTAGAGAAATGTTGGCAGCATGAATGAAGTTACACTTCTGTGCAAAGAAGGAGCTACGGGAAGTAAAATTAATTCTTCTTGCATCAAACATTTTGCTGGAAGCTTGATGATTCACAATTCTTAGTTTTTTAGGTTTTTTTCAATGCTAAAGACGTATAAGTACAAGGCATGCTCTAGGTAGAAACCATTACGGTACAGGAATAATGCAGTTCCCCGTGTCTTTGGAGATGGTCAGTATGTTGTTCATTGCAGGTTGCCATAGAGATGCAATATTATTTTCTTAGCTGAGTGATGTGCACTGAATTATAATGCATTTATAGGAATGGCAGAAGTTAATAAAATTTTTTATGGTTCAAAAAATCATCCTTCAAATAACATTTGGAATCAAGGGGTTTGTCTAATGCCCAGTTTCCCTCAGTTTGACTGAAGTGTGGTGACAGAATAACATAATTAAATCTCTGCAGCTGTGTTCTGCCACACATTTTTACTTCTGTTATGAAGGATGCTACTGCACAAAGGTGCACTGGATTCATGATAATGGGCAGCAAAGGGAAAGGAGGAGTGGGAGCAATGGAGAAAACAAACCTATAGCTTCCCAGAACAAGGGTGCTTGCAGGTCCTTCTGTGTGGCCTGAGAATCCATAGGGCCAACCACTTTCTAAAAGCCTATGAACAACATTCAGTTATGGACATGAGTTTCAGCACTCCTCATTATAAAATCACAGAATCACAGAACGGTTTAGGCTGAAAGAGATCTTAAAGATAACCTAGTTGCAACAACCCTGCCATGAGCAGGGACGCCTTCCACTTGTCCATTTGCTCAGAGCCCCATCCAACCTGGGCTTGAACACTTCCAGGGATGGGGCATCCACAGCTTCTCTGGGCAACCTATGCCAGTGCCTTATCCCTTGCACAGTAAAGAATTACTTCACAGCATCTAATGTAAACCTGCCCTCTCTCAGTTTAACACCATTGTTCCTTGTCCTGCCCCTATCTGCCCATATAAAAGGTCCTTCTCCCTCTTTTTTATAAGCCCCTTTAGGTGCTGGAAAGCTGCAGTAAGTTCTCCCCAGAGCATTCGTTTTTCCAGTCTAAACAACCCCAGCTTTCTCAGCCTGTCTTCACAGGAGAGGTGTTCCAGCCCTCTGAGCATCTTTGTGGCTCTCCTCTGGACCCACTTCAACAGGTCCACAGCTTTCTTGTGTTGAGGACCCCAGGTCTGGATGTAGCACTCCAGATCAGTCTCATGACAGCAGACAATAGGTGGAAAATCACCTCCCTCAACCTGCTGGCCATCTCTCTTTTCACAGAATCACAGAATAAGCTGAGTTAGGAGGGACCTACAAGGATCATCAAGTCCAACTCCTGGCCCTGCTCAACACCATCCACAAGAGTCACACCGAGTGCCCAAGACTATTGTTCAAATGCTCCTTGAACTCTGCCAGGCTGAGGCTGTGACCACTTCCCTGGGGAGCCTGTTCGAGTGCCCAACCACCCTCTGGGTGAATAAACTTTTCCTGATATCTAACCTGAACCTCCCATGACACAGCNACCTACAAGGATCATCAAGTCCAACTCCTGGCCCTGCTCAACACCATCCACAAGAGTCACACCGAGTGCCCAAGACTATTGTTCAAATGCTCCTTGAACTCTGCCAGGCTGAGGCTGTGACCACTTCCCTGGGGAGCCTGTTCGAGTGCCCAACCACCCTCTGGCTGAATAAACTTTTCCTGATATCTAACCTGAACCTCCCATGACACAGCTTCAGGCCATTCCCTCGGGTCCTGTCACTGGGTACCACAGAGAAGAGATCAGTGCCTGCCCCTCCTCTTCCCCTCACAAGGAAGTTGTAGACTGTGACAAGGGTCAAGTGGGAGTTATCATAAGAATACTCGTGATCCTCCAGCCCAGGGCACTGACACCCCCTTGGCCCACCATCCATGTTGAAAACAGAGGCAAAG
Organism: Mystacornis crossleyi; assembly: GCA_013400655.1. Lineage (NCBI taxonomy): Eukaryota > Metazoa > Chordata > Aves > Passeriformes > Timaliidae > Mystacornis > Mystacornis crossleyi. The sequence continues at coordinate 35,483 of VYZQ01000812.1, forward strand.
AATGCATTAAACACCTCTGCCTTGTCTCTGTCCCTGTCCATGAGGTGACCATCCTCATCCTGTAATGGGCTGATGCAGCCCAGGATACAATAGTCCTTCTCTGCTGTGGGCACACACTGCTAGCTCACGCCCAGCTTTTCATCCACAACAACCCTCCAGTCCTTCTCCGCAGGGCTGCTCTCAGTGATTTCTTCTCCCAGTCTGCACTCACTGATGAAGATATTGAAGAGTACTGGTCCCAAGACAGAGCCTTGGGGGACACTGCTTGTCACTGGTCTCCACCATAGAGTGGAGAGTCATGGACCAAAACACTCTGTTCTGCATCCACCCATCCATCCATCCATCTCCTTATCCACTGAATAGTCTATCAATCGAATTCATGTCTATCCAGTTTGAAAATAAGGATGCCATGTGGGACCGTATCAAAGGCCTTACAGAGTGCAGACAGACGACATATGTCACCTTCCCTTGTCTACTGTTGCCATCACTCCCTCATAGAAGGCCACCAGATCGGTCATGCATGATTTGCCCTTAGGAAAGCCATGCTGGCTGCCTCAATTCGCCTAACCCTAACCCTTGTCTTTTATATGCCTGAGCACATCTTCTAGGAGGATCTGCTCCATGATCTTTCCAGGCACAGAGGTGAGGCTAATTGGTGTGCAGTTCCCCGTATCTTCCTTTCTCCCCTTTTATAAAATGGGAGCAATGTTTGCCTTTTTTTTCCAGTCACCAGTGATTTCGTCTGATCACCATGACCTTTCAAAGGTGATGGAGAGAGGCTTGGCAACAACATCAGCCAGTTCCCTCAGGACCCCATGACGCATGTCATTAGATCCCATAGACTTGGGGCTATTCAATTTCATCAAGTTTTCCCGAACCTACTCTTCTCTGACAGTGGGAGGCTTTATGAAATATCTTGGGTGCCAGCTTTGAAACTGCTTCCTGAAGTTATGAGTGAGCGTAAATAAAATCTGCTGCTTCTGGAGTGGAGGATCCAGTGGCAGGCAGAGCGGTCTGGCTGGGACCCTGTGCCAGCATGTACAGCATGGCAGGGATGAGGCTGAAACTCAAGCATGGCTGCAGATGTCAAGCCCTGTACCCTTACCTCAAAAAATAAGGAATTAAGGAATGAAGGAAATCTTTGGGCTTGTCAGAGCCAAAGCTGTGGTTTAGATACATTTCTGGTGACAAGTCTGAGTGAGAGGAAGGTGCAGAAAGCTCAGGCTGCTGAAGGCATGTCTCTGCGCACTGGATTTTTTTCTTTGGTGGGGAAGATGTTTTGTTAGCTGAAGTGAAGCACACTGGCTGAACATTAAGAGGGTACAGATAGCCACCGCTGAACTTATGACTTCCACATCCACTTATCCCTCATGGAAATGTTGCTCACGTAAGTTTTCTAGATTGTTTTGCACCACACCCACCATGGTTACCCATGTCTGCAGCTGCCTGGGGCAGCAGGCCTTGGGCCAAACAGTATTAAATACTGACTTTTAATTTGCCAAGAGTAATTAGAACAGGTATGAAATGAATTCTTAGATAACATTGAAGTCACTGCCAGAGCAGGAAATGCCAAAATATTTCTTGGCAAGGAAAATCTGTACATCACCAAGCAACTCTTTGCCCAGGAAACCACCAGTTTGAGGTTGTTGGCCCATTTCCTGTGTTCTGCAGGGGTGAAGTATGCTGCAGGGAAAGGTGTGCTGGGGTTTCCTGCTGGTCGAATGGCTGAGAGACCCCCTCATCACAGCCCATTATGTTGCCACCCAAGCACTTGCATGTAAGATAGGCAAGTTAGATACAACTCAGTCAACCCAGTGGGCAGATTTGGGATTTCCTGTATGTGGTTTATGAATGCCTCTGCCATGGACCACAGTGCTCTGCACGCTTTGGAAAGATTGGGAGTGTCCCACATCAGACCATGCCACAACCAGCTGTTGCTGCAGCCTGGCCACGGGTTTTAGGTGCCGTGTCTTGTTCTTACATATCTCTGTAAAGACACCTGTGTTGTGTGCCAGATGGCAAGCAGAGGTGACAATCACAGTGTTTGGTGACATTAGTGTGAGACCAGATGTTATCCATGAGAGGGTTTCCTCCTTTCAGGATGGAACAGTACAGGGTGCTGAGCTCTCACTTCCTCTGAAACTGAGGTGAAGATGCTCACAATATTTCAGGATAGTTTTTTGATCTGAATAATTGATTTAGTAATTATTTTGTAACTATTGGATTTAATATTGATTGCATCAGAACTCGACCATGCTGGCTGCTGTACAATGGCCAGGCCATTCCCTGCAGGTTAAAGACAGCCTGGCCAAAAGGAAGAGAAAGTAAGTGTATTTTATTCAAGGTCACACAAATGTTTTGGGAATCTTATCTCCCTCTCCTGTGTGCCATCCTAGTGCTCTCTTCCCCAAATCAAAGTTTCTTTCCAACAGATGAGGAGACACAGTCTGTGCCCTTACCTGAGGTTCAGAATATACATATGATGTAAAGAAATTCTCTAGTTCTATCTGCAATGAGAAGTCAGTGGGAAAGTTGGGGTTGGTTTTAACATTTATGTGTCCATGTTTTAACATCTATGTTTTAACATCTATTTCACTGTATTAGAACTGCTGACGTTTGTTTAAGTGTTTACAAATCAGCTTAAAATTCTCCTGGTAGTTATTGCCTATATTTTACTACCTATATATTGGTAGTTAAAAGATGGGGCTTAGTCTAGAGGCTAGACTGTAGATGTCAATATGATGGTAGGCTTCCTTTTTCTTTAAAAAGCCTTTATTTGTATCAGCTCATTTGACTTCCTTTACAAATAATACCAGCCCACTGCTTTTTACATAGGGCACGAAATATTGGCAGTATCTGGACACCAGCGTTACTTCATATTGGACTGCAGAGTTTATTTACATTTTCTCTTGTGAAACCATCTGCTAGGAGGATGTTTTACCTTTTTTTGGTAGTAACCTAACTCAAAAGCATGTGGCTTCACAAATATGAAACCCCAAAGTGAGAGCTGGCATGTCTTTGCTACAGGGAGTTAAATTCAGTTGTTCTCCAAAGGGTTCCTAAAACGTAAGTATTTTAGGAATGCAAACTCAGGCTCATGAGCTCCACGTGTTTTTGTCCTTTGGATAAGTCAGAGCTGTACTTTCCCTCCCTGGAGCCTGTGAAACATCCAGCAGCACATGAGCAAGCAAAAGGCATGCTGCTTCTGACTACAGAAAGAAGTCCCTGGTAAAGGACACCCCACTGGCATTCATTCTTGGGTGCATCATCCCCATGGACCAATTTGATTTCATTTTTCAAATGAACTCTGCTTTGGGACTCTTCTTTCACCATTTTGAGTGCCCCCACTGCCTCTGTGGCCTTGGGAAGAGCTCAGTACCCCACAGTGGGTTCTGAAAATCCAGAGCACGTTTCTTCACTGGGCTGTTTCATGGAGGATGGGTGTTGTAAAGTGCATGCTACAACCAGGGGTCTGTTCTAGGCACTGGAGCCCATGGCTTGCCTGCCTGCTGTGCAGTGGGGCTAAGGGAGCCCAGTAAGGTCTGTGCTGCTGGGAACTTGCTGCAGGCTGCAGGGATCACTGACAGAAGCTTAGCTCTAACTTTTTTAAGCTGACTTAGCAGCAACTGCTTCACTCTCCAGTGTACGTCAGTAAAATCAGTCAAGGCTTGTATCTGACCTAAATCTATGTGACTGCTGCAGAACTGGTACCCACTTGCATCAAACAAGGGCTTGCACTGCTGCATCCAGCAGAGAGGTCCCAGATCAGCTGAGAAGCCCAAGCGCTTGGTATTTTGGGTGCTTGTGGATAGGATACAGAAGGCTTAAATCCTGGCATGGCTGAGACTTGGCACATCAGCTGCAGAGAGTGACCTGACCTCCTGCTCTCCCAGGCTGTGTCCCACCCCACAAACCCTTCCTGTGACATCCTCAGGTTGCGCACCTGAAGATGTCCATGCTGGCCCATGAGTGCCCATGCTGCGGAGGTGGGCACCTGTCCCACCTGAGGATTCATTGCTGCTGGGTAGGACCCAGCTGAGCTGTGTTTAAGCCTGCTGGGAAAAACTAGATGAAGTAAAACACGTCTGTCTTTTGTCAATGAGTTCAATGGGTAGAACAATGACACAGGGAACAGCAAGCCTGAAGTTTACATTCAGAAGTCTTAATGAGACAAAAAACATTGCCAGTAGGTAAGCAGGATAAGACCTCTGTATTGCATATCTCCTAGTCTTAGGGCAAAACTGACAACTTCATATCAGTAATGGTTATGGCTGTTTAGAAACACAATTAAACACTGGGTTGACCTGTGGGTTTGTATCCCAAAGCAGAGAGCAACACAGCTAGAATTATGGTGGAGTGTTAACATTGCCTAACGCTTTCCACTAAAGCATCACAGTTTCTCTTTCTTTTGACTTTGCCAGTTTTCAACTGTTGGGGCCAAAATTCTGCATACCAGGTGTTTGCCTCAGGCTGAGAAAATCTGAAAAATTTCAGCCAAAAACCGTGTTCCTTTTATGAAAGGATGAGGTAATGGGAGCACTCAGGTGAGCTGCCCATCCCAGAAACTCTGGAAGGGTTTCCTCTGTGTGGCTCCTAGAACCCGGCTCTGGGAGCCGGGTCTCCATTTCTACCATTCCACCGTGTGTCAGGGAGCAGCTTTCTGCCTGCCCCAGTACAAGGACTCAAATAAGACCAAGTCTGTGCACACCCATTCCAGCAGCTGAAGTAGCTGAGATTTCCCAGTTGTGATGGACACCTGCCTAATTTTGGGACTGGCAGTGACTGAGTATGTGCTGCCCTGGGCACCTGTAGTGCTCTGAAACAAAGGAGGAGAAGCTGTTTGACTCTTCCCTTCCCAGACATGATGCAGTGCCAGAAGGAAGACAGTGATCTTGGAGGAGGTGTAGGAGATAGCAAGCAATGGGTCAGACCAGTGCATTGATTTTGTTTCCAGGACTGCCAGAAAAAACATTACTGCTCCTTATCCTGTCCTTCCTACCCTGGGGCAGCATGGGCTGTACTCTTCAAAGGAGAAAACAGAAAGTACAGAGAAGGCAAGCCGTGCTGGTGCTCACTGGTTATGCCCCACCAGCAGCATCCAACCCATGTCCTGCTTAACTCCTCAGTTCAATCCCTGCCTTCCCACTTCCCTGTATGCTGGGTGAGGTGGATAACTTTCAGGTGGCAGAAAGGTGGCAGCTTTGAGCCTTCAGAAGCCAGAGAGCACCACATGTAGCACCCAGCCTCCTTCGCTCCTCCTTCAGTGCACCCACGTTTTGAACGGGTGACCTGCTCCTTGCCTGTGCACCCCATCTGCAGTAATCCTGCACCCAGAGCAGTGCTGGGGATATGGGAGAGAACTACTCCCTAATATAGATTAAAAATACCGTTATCAAGTCAACTGGACAGTCTGCCAGTGTGTATAAGTTTGGCAATAAGCTTTTTCTTGTTCTTTCTATTTTTCTTTCCTGTTTCCCCATGATTGTATTTTGGGATTGTATCTTGGCTGAAATCCTGCATGTTGGATTTTGGAAAACTTCAGTACTGCACCCAGCCAGAAACAGATGCAGGTATGACCATGGCAATTATGGGCTGTCATCAAAGGGTCAACCCAAATGCCCACCACCAGAAAGTGGCAATGATGCAGATTGTTTCAGAGGATACTAAGAAGACATGGCACCAATAGAAAACCTATGACTTATTTCTCTGTGTAGACACATGTACCCCTGAATATGCTACTGAGTCCTTCTACTGCAGGTAAGGGTGATGAATATTGCATCAAACCCAGCTGGGGAAAAAAACAGAAAGAGGGATCATTAGAGTGCCCAAGGGCTTGTTCTCAAGGCTGTATGTGGTCTCACCTTCCTCTGTTTCTTTTTGATCACCTGTCAGCTTCTTAGGCTGTGCTGTCAGTCCAGTCTCGCTCATTTACGCGTTCATAGTTTATCCAATTATTGCATTACCGGCAGTGAGGAAGTGCAATAGACTCTTTCCTACCCACTGCTAAGAGCAAATGGCAGGGGAAGGCTGTGTGTGTGGGGTGGGGTGCGTGTGTGTGTGTGTGTGTGTGTGTGTGTGTGTGTGTGTGTGTGTGTGTGTAGATTGCTTGGAACATTATCTAAAGCTGCACGGTAAATAACAGAATGTGCTAGGTGGGTAAAAGTGGGTAGGAAGGGTTTCTTGCTAGAAAAACTCTATTTAGGGAAAATAAGTTGTATTAATTAAAACACATTAGTGATTTTGGGGGGTTTTTGGCTGAGCTCCTTACAATTTCTAACTTGTTTCTATTTCTGCAAAATGACCCTCTGGTGCAGAAAACTTTTCTGATCAATTAATTTTTTTCAAAGAGATCCTGGAGAATTACTGGTACAAGCCTGCCATCAAGTCCCACTCTAACACTCACCTGCCTCAGCACTCCCTCCCACCTGCTCTTTACATCATCGTCCCCAATTTTGGGTCCAAAATCTGCTAGGGGATGGTAAAAAATAAAGAAGCTCATCAATTGCTTGACTGCACTTTGATAGCAGCACTGAAATAACTTTCCAAACACAATATCTTTGCTATGTTTTGGCCATTGTTGCTGGTGGGCTGGTGGGGTGTCATGCATCACTGACTCTGGAATCTGAGTAGCAACCTTTACTTTGAATCAGTTTCTAAATTGTTTCACTTGGGCCTCAGGGACCGTTCTCACCCAGGCTGTGCTATTAACAGCCCCTGCTGGGACTGCAGGAGGTTTCAGTCACCACCACATTCACATAATGACAGTGAGAGCTGAGGAGGCACAAAATAACAAACCCAGGGGCTGCAGCTCATTCCCTGGGGTTCTCTCCTGTCCTTCTGCCTCTGCATCACTGCTCTGGTGGCCAAACCCTGCAGCTGAGGTGCCTTTGTGCTTCCCCAGTGCCCTCTCCAGAGGTAAACCTGCATCTGCTCTGTGCTCTGCCACTGCAGAAACTACAGCTTCTCTGAAACTGCCCACAGAGACCTGTTCCCTCTGAGCCCACCACAGCACTGCCTTACTGAGATTGATGAAATCCACTCCTCTAGTGAATTTTCCTCAGAGTTGGGACCTTTTGTCTTAGCAGCTGATGACTAGAAGAGCTAATGCACACACATGGGGCTCCACTGCCTTCCCAGCTCAGGTCACAGGCTCTTTACACTGCTTTCTTTTGACCTCAGAGACATTTTAGCAGTCTCACAGCTTGGGAAGTTTGACATTGAGCTGGCCAAAGTTGTACAGCCAGAGAACCAGGATAGGTACTCAGTGGTTTCTGCCACCAGTAGGATTGTAAGTGTTCCTGGAAACACATTAAAGGCAAATGTTGGCTAGGTGAGATCTCCAGATCCTTAATATGTGTAAGAGACAAATCCTGGCAGGATTTTTCAGTGATCCTTTGTAAGATGTCTTACTGAGCACACCTCTGTGCTTGTGTTTGTGGAGGAAACACTTTTGAGGGAGAGAGGGACAAAGTGGGGAGATGGAGTATTTGCTTGTTTGCAGTATAGCGTTAGTGTAACCTGTGGGGTGATATGAGCAGGCAAAAGGGAAGATGACCTTTTGGTTTTGTTTTTCTTCCAGCTGCCTGCGGTATTTTTCATTTCCATCTTAC
>VYZQ01000814.1:0-36867 GCA_013400655.1 Mystacornis crossleyi
TTCCAACCCAAACCATTTTGTAAGTCCAAGTAACAGCACGATGCCCTTAGGGTGACCTGAGCTAACAGTGAGTCTCCAACACCTGCTGGTGTGTCCTACATGAGCCCAGGAGGGATGGAAGCATGGGCGGCTGTGCTGTCTGGGATGCCTTTGACTCTGCCCAGCATCCCTGCATCCAGAACAGTTCCCCATCTCTCTGCATGATCCCTGTGTTGTACGAAAGCACTGACATCCCTAAGTCATAGGTAAAAATTGTTATTGAGCACTGCAGCTCTCAGATGGCAAATCAGTACTCTAAACACATCCCATCCCACCCACTATTGAACGCCTGTCCTAAATCTTTATCTGGTGTCCACCTTCACCTTGTAAAACCTATGGAGGCAAAGCTGCTCTCTCCTGTAGCACCCTGTTCCCTCAGCAGCCTTTTGTGCGCCAAAATCCAAATATTTACAACCCCTGAGAGGAATAGGGGAATTACTGGGAGTCTCTCGAGCGTTATGGCACGAGGCAGGAACATTTTCCTTCAGGTGAGGAACAGCTCCGCTGCAGACTTGCCTGCTTTCTTAGCTGTGGGAGATTATGCTGGTTTTGCATGGCACTGGATGAATTTAGGTTAAACCGGGATTAGCCCTCTGAATCATTTTGCTCAGGATTTTTTGCAGCTGAGCCAGAAAATACAGCGAGTGCAGAAGCTGTGGGAAGGTTTTTGGGGGTGCATTTAACTCACAGGGCTCCTGTTAAAGCCTGGCCCTGGCCACAAATGTTTGTTGGACTCAAGGTTTGCAAAATCTGTCCCCTCACAGGCAAGTTTGCCAGGCAGTGGCAAGCCTGGGCAGTGCTTAGCAAGCACAGGCACATCCCAAATTAGTGGTGCTGACTACAAAAATAGGGGATAGAGGCGGGGAAAAAGGGAGAGGTTTCTCCCTGCCATCCCAGCAAACTGCAATTCTCCATTTTTGGGGTTAAAATCAGAAAAACCCAGTGTATCCACTGGGTAATAAGATTTTTTTTTTTGTGGTGCATAACAGCATTTTGCAGCTACCAAGGGGCTCTGTGCTCACCTGGGCTGGCCTGGGGTGGAGCTGGCGTGGCCAGGCCGTATTGGCTCCCCTGAGTGTCCTGCTGTGAGCAGTGCTTTAAGCTCTTATCGTTTTATTTATGGCTCTGCTGGCCTCGGCTGAAATATCTCAGGGGCTGGATGGAAGGAAGCAAACAGCCTCGCTCAGGGTGTTCAGCAGCGCAGCCTCAGCAAAGCTGAAAAAAAAAAAAAACATGAATAAGGAAGATGTTGAAAGTGGAGAAGGGGGAGGCTGCAGCCCCGAGCCCAGCAAGGTTTAGTTTCCTGGCTGATTTCATGCTGCAGATAATCCCATGAGTCAGCAGATGTGTCAGGGCTGGGGTTGGCGCGAGGTTAAGCTGTGGGGTTTTGGGGTATTTCAGAGGAGAAGAGGATGTGAAAGCAACCCCATGTCCAGGCACGTGGCTGTGGCAGTGCCTTGTGGCTCCATTTCTTGCTCTTTCACAGATCAAAACCGTGAGAGGGTGGAGTCAAGAGCCTGGAGCAGCGTTCCTCAAACCTGGCCTCTGTCAGCTCCCACCCATCCCCTTCACTTCCTCTTCTGGCAGTGCGGGACTGGCCTGGGCCCAGTAATTAGGAATTAAGTTTGTGCTGCGTTCACATGTCAGCAGTGGAGTGAGGGTAAAGCGGTTGGATGGATTTCCCACCCAGAGGGGGCTGTGGTGTGAGGGCTGGGAAGTGCCCAGGCAGCCAGGAAAAGAAGAAAATTGCCTTCTGGACTTCCATCAGGTTTTATTTGAGGCACAAAGCTGTACGGTGAAGTGGCCAGAGCCCTGGGGAAGGCGTAGGGTAGGTTTTGCTGGAGTGGGCATCACTCCAGGTTTGCTCTAAGCCATGACTTGATTTTCAGCAAACTGAGTTTGGGTTTGAACTACACTGCGGAGTGTGCAGTAAACAAAACATAATAATTCATAAAGCAATGCAAAGAGAACAACATAAACACAAAAATACGAACTTTGTATATGCAATGCTATTGAGGTTTCACTGCTGTGGTGGCCACATCTCCTGGGGTCTCTGTGTTTGCAGTGTAGTGGGTTTGGGACCATAAGAGGAAACTAGAAGGTGCTTTCTTCTACTAGCCAAACCCAGTATCAACTAACTCGGCCTGTAATTGGGTTTGGAACCTCTTCATCAGGACTTCATCACCTCTTCATTATGGTTTGAGTTGAAAAAGTGAGTGAGCAAATCCATAGAAAGGAGAAGCCACCAGGGGCTCTCCTGGAGACATCATCTCCTTGGAGAAGCACTCGGCCCACAGACAGCCAGGGTGGGGCTGATGGGGAAGAACTGCTTCCTCCGTGGGTGGCTGCAGTTTTGGTTGGGGCATCTAAACCCTCCCCAGACCCAGCATTTCCCATCCTGAGTCATGTGAGGCTTGACTTGAGTAGCTATTCCCCAGGGCTGCCTTGTGTTGAGGGAAGAGGCTCCACCACAGAGATGGGTCAAGCATTCTCCTGAAACCACACGGGTGAGGTGAAGGGCACAGGGAGGAAATCTGGGCTTTCCCACCCCAGCATCCTCTGCCCTTCCCATCCTAGCAGAGGATGTGCCTCCTGCTCTGCAGCACCACACACCATCACTGCCCCTCTCGGACACCTCCGTGAGACCTCATGGCCCTGCCAGTGGTGTTTAACCTGCCAGGGTCTGTCTGCCCTCAAAGTGGATCCCCAAACACCCTGTGCACCATGAAGTTGATGATCCAAAGGGATCCTCCCTATGCCTGTGGGGTCCACAGGAAAAGCATCCCTCACCAGCACCACTCTGTGCCTGCAGCATCACCTGTGCCGAGCTGCTGCCCAGCCCACCCTGCTTCACGTGCCAGGGTTTTCCTGCCGCATTCCCTATGGAGGCATCACAGACCTGGGAATAAGGGCTGGTGTCAGCCGGGTGTCATCTTCTGGCAGGGAATCCGGGAAGCGGCTGCCTCGGTGCTAAATTTATCCCCCCCCACATCCCGGAGGATGCACAGCCACCCTCTGCAGCAGCCAGCCTGCCACCCGATTTTGTTCCTGCCTGGTTGCAGCAGAAGGAACTGCTGGGAAGCATCGCCTGAGGGAAGGGTGTTTTTTAGTGCCTACTGCTGCTCCTTCCTAATATTAGCACAGCAGCTGCAGTTCCTGTTTGTCTGAGCTAAGCTTTTATTGCAGTACTGTAAAACAGAGGCAGCAAATAGGACCAACCCGTTCAAACAGAGCTGCTGAGAGCAGCTGTGAAAGAAAACAAAGCCAAGCCAATGTCTTCTCCTGCCCCCATCCCTTCTGTCCCCTTTTCTTCCTTTTAGGAAGGCCCTTCAGACACCCTAAGCTGCTTAGAGCACCCTCCCAGTTGCATTGGGATCCAAGAGGATGCTGGTGCTTGAACCGCAGTCTAAGGGCTGCAAGTACATAGGAGCTTTTAGGATACTTTTTTTTTAATTAATATTTTTGGCATTGAAAATCTCTTGATGCAGTGCTCAAAAAAAAAAACCAAACAAAAAAAAATACCTGGCAGAGCACCCCTGATGGGTGTAGGAGGCTGCTGATGCGACAAAGCCACTGCAGTGCCTTTGATTCCTGTGTTGGACTGTGCATCTAACAGTGTCCCACGTGTCTCTCTGTGCAGGTGCAGATGCAGCCCCAGTGGCAAGCGCAGGAGCCCGGCAACGAGGATGTAAAGGTGAGAAATCCCATGGCTCTGGAAAGGCAAAAGGCTTGCAAGAGGGTTTTTTGTGGGCTTTTTTCCCAGCAGAGCTTGGTTTCACTCAATCACCACCGTTCATAAAAATAGGAATGGCCAGGATGGTTTCATTGCAGTGAGTCACAGGCTATGAATAGTGTGTTTTTACACCTATTCCACAGGCTTCACCTTGCAGCAACCTTTTTCATTCCCTGGTCTTTCAAAGCCCTCATTCCTAGTTGCTTTCTTCCTGTGGTTTAAACATTAACACACATCCAAGCATCCTGTTTGCTTTGCCTCAAGCTTGCAACCGTTCAGCTATTTGGAAAGCTTTGGGCTCCCGGGAGGGCTACAGTCAAATAACCTCGGGTGATTCTGTCTTTCCTATCGTGTTTTAGCAGCTGTTTAATTAAACTCCAAATGAGTTGGTTCTGGGAAGACAGAGCTGGGGCAGCTGTGTGCTCCCTGCCCTCCCTTGGCCAATTGCTGCTCGGTCATCAGGCTCCTTTTTGTGAATTAGTTAGGTGGATTTGTGGTTGGATATTAGGTAGATGAGCTGCACAAGGGAAAACTAACCCCTAAAGCCTGTGTTATTTTTAAAGGGGATATCAAAGCATATTACAATTCGGAGAGTGGCCAGCTGCTGTCCTGGTCCTTCCCTTGATATTCCCCCTTAATGGCCATAGCTGATTCTCCATGATGAGCTGTACTGGAAAGGGAGTTTCAGAGGAGAAGGCAGATTCTTTTAATTAAAAATTAAAGCTGACTTTTATTTTTAACATGCCTATTGCGTAATGTGCTGAGCTAGAACAAATCCTCCCCTGTTTATTTTCAATGAGGGGAGAAATAAACCCCTTTTATTCTACCAGGAACAGACTTCAATGTTAATTTAATGTGAACTAATGGGCGTCCCAGCAGACATGTGATTTGTGGGTGGCGAATTCCTCGACACGGATGAGGAATGTTCAGGCACATCCATGCCAGCGCGGAGGTGGCTCAGCAGCTCCCTTTCCCACAGCCTTTAATCCCAATTTTGCTTTTTATCCCTGGGTTGTAGGCAAAAGCCTGTTAGCAGGAATAGCCTGAGCTTCCCTCTGTAGAAGGAGAAAACAGGGTTGTGAAATGCTGTTGGAGGAGGGAACTGCATGTGGACAGGTCTTGCAGTTCTTTTCCCTGGCAGGTCAAGCAAGGACACAGGGTTTGGGGAAAAGGTTTAATATTGGATGGCCCTTAAAGCAACCTGTTTAGAGGGACCTGGTGACCTGCAGAGGTGCCCAAGCTGCTAGCCAGAGATGTGAGGATGCTGGCCCAGACATCTCATCCCTGCAGGGAATGGGAAGTAGAAATGCTCTGCTTGGGATTTGCACCCCAAGGGGATGTTGAGAGAGAGAGGAGAGTAGGTAATGTTGGCTGCTGCCATGGAAGTAGGAAGGAGTTTCAAGAAGAAACGTGCAAAGTCTAGTCAAATTAGGAAGCAGGTTCACACCGGCACCCAAATCATAGAATCATAGAATTATTAAGGTTGGAAATGACGTTTAAGATCATCGAGTCCAATCCTTAACCCAACAGTGCCAAGTCCACCATTAAACCATGTCCCTAATGGTCACATCCGGATGTTATTTTAATGCCTCAAGGGATGGTGATTTCACCACTTCCCTGGACAGCCTGCTGTAATTCCTGACCACGCTTTTGGTGAATAATTTTTTCCTAATACCTAATCTAAACCTCCCCTGGCACAACTTGAGGCCATTTCATCTTGTCGCGTGTCACTCGTCACGTGTCACTCGTCAAATGGTGGTGCTTCCCAGTGCAGTGCTTCCCAGCAGTGCTTGCTGCTCCTGATGTCTTTGGAACTGTGGAGCTGAATGTTTGCCCTTGGCTCACATCAGGACAGGAAAAAGCAAAGGCCCTTGGCTGACACTGTGGTCAGTGGCAGCTCCTTCCTGTCCTTCGTTGCTCTGAACCTGGAGTCCGATGGGACGGACTTCTCCATCAGGCTTTAATGGGGTGCTCACGGGAGCAAGGGTGAGATGGGGCAAACAAATCATTAANCGAGGCGGCCGTGCTCACCGTGGAGCCCTCTCCTTCAGAGAAGAAATGCTTCTTTGTCGACGAAGCCGAGCCTCTCCTGCGCTGTGACTCCACCTCCAGCGGCTCCTCCGCGCTCAGCCGGACAGGCTCTTTTATTACCAAAGGTACCAAAACCAATGCAGGGCAGAGTGGGAGGACAGACGGGACAACTTGGCATGTCCCATGTGGTCAGCACATGTGGTACAGCTGCCCAGCACACGATATCGTTAAAGTAAATAACTGAGAAAACTGGCTTTCCAGGATACATTTATCACATCCTCATTCCAGACCAGAATATCCTGTTAGCGAAGATGATAAAGACTCGAGACAGAAAAACATCTTTAAAGGCTTTTAACTCTTTGAGGTTCTGCCAGGGAAGTTGTAGCATCCCTGGGTGTTTGGGGGGTGTTTTTCCTGACTTTGGGCTCTTGTGTTGACCTGTGCATTTCTGTATGAGAATGTAATTTCCAGACTGACTTTTATTTGAGTTTTTAAAAATTTTTTCTCACTCTTGGTCCTCTTTGCTGGAGACATAAAGTACCGTTAGTCACCCCCTTTATTTTAGAGGCTTTAATTTACTGTATTTAACTTGTTGCATTTAATCATCTTTTAACTTCTGATGAAGGTGAAACACTGAGCTCAGTCAATCTACCAAATTTATATTTGGATGCGAAAATAAAGCTGACCCAATGAAAACAACTTGAAAGAGCAGAATTCAGCTTTTTTGGCTCCCCTCTTGCCCTCACTTTTCCGAATTGGCCATTCAGCATTTACAAGTGCTGTGTTTGCTCTTGCTGAGGCTGAGGTGCCTCGGCAGCACTGCCTTCTCCATCTTCTCCCCTCCCCATCACGTGTCACGCTCCACCTTTTCCCTCAGTTCTCCTTGTGGCGTGTCCCTCTCCAGAGGTGGCAGGAGGAGATGGACTGAGGAGAACAAGCCCTGGTTAGCCGAGGTTTCTTGAGGAATTTCTTGACCAATCCCCTTTCCTCCTACAGAAAAGAAGGACACCGTCCTGCGCCAGGTGCGCTTGGACCCGTGCGACCTGCAGCCCATCTTTGACGACATGCTGCACATCCTCAACCCCGAGGAGCTCCATGTGATCGAGGAGATCCCGCAGGCCGAAGACAAGCTGGACAGGCTATTTGAGATTGCCGGAGTCAAGAGCCAGGAAGCCAGCCAGACCCTCCTGGACTCTGTCTATAGCCACCTTCCTGATTTACTGTAGGCACTGGGTCACCGCACGCTCTCCGAATATCTGCTAGAGCTAGCTTGGCACTTGTTAAGATGACCAACAATACGCAGGCAGGATTTGTTGTAGAATATACGGCCAGTATTTTCGTTGAGGTGTCCTTGGTTTTTGGAGGGGGTGCAGTTTGCCAGCGTTGCACCTCTCCACCGTAACTCTCTCGCTCAGTCCAAGTCTTTTCACCCTCTGCCTCCTCCCCAAGCCTCTCTTCTCCTTGTTCTCATTCCAATCAGATCAGCCGATGCACTTTAAAAAAAAAGAAAACAAACAAAAAAATCCAAAATCGCAGTTAATGAACTAAAAGACCACGAATCTGGTGTAACCTAACACATCAAATTGGGGATTGCTCTGTAACCCCCTTCCTCTGTCAAAGCTGTCGCTCAGAGTGACCATCTCCCACCACCTCCCTTCACCTCGGGGCAGTAAATGGCAAAAACACGCAAAAACCCCACCTCAGTTGTTGCTGGTTACTGTCTCTTAACGCAGCTAAGCTTTCCCACCCGAGCTGACTTTTTTTTTTAACGTACTCTTGTTTGCCTCATATCCATTGCTGAGATTTTGCTAGCACGGTTATTTATTGTATGGTTTTCACCCGGACAACACATCGCGCTCCTAATACGCTACAGCAGAAGTGCTTAAACCACGAGGAAAAGGGTCAAGCCCCACCAACCTTCGAGGCAGTGGAAAGGTCCTTTGCCTCCAGTCGAATGTAAGGAGTTATCCTGCCTTGCCACGTGTGGGAATGGTGGGGCCCCAAAGGGAGCCGGTGCTGGACGTGGGGAGGCGGAGGCCGCCGGTGGTCCCGCTCTCCTCGTGCTGTAAGACTTAAACCGAGCTATGCTTTTACACTCGTGTCTCTTGTTTTTTATACAGACGTGGCTGGTAAGTTCTCCAAAGACCTTATATGGTCTCAATAGTCTCTTCAAATCACACTTCACTTTTTATTAAAAGAGGTCGGGGGCAGGGGGGTGTGGGGGACAAAAAGCTGCATCGTAAGAAGTCTGTCTGATTATATTTGCAATTATTATGCTCCCGTAACGAACAGTCTGTACTACGCTCAATTTGAAGAAATAATGGTATGAGGGTGGCATTAGCTGCCCCGTGGGAAGGGGTGGGAGTGGGGGAAGAGGGGAAAAATTGCCTTCCGGTGTACTAATTTATTAATAAATACTAGGTGTTTGTTACTTGACACGATTCTGTGTTAACCTCCTTAACTGCTGCCTCTGCTCAGGGACACTTGGGCTGGGGCAGGGGCTCGCTTGGAATGCCTGTGGTGGTGGTGGAGATTTTTGAGTTTGGGGGTCGTGGGAAGGTAGCTTTGAGGCCAAAATATGATTGCTTTCTGTTGGCAGCACTGCCTTGAGTCCCCATGGTTGCTACCGGAGCTTCCTGCAGGTCCCTGTGCTGGGGTGGGGGACCTGTGTTAATCCCCATAGCAGTGACAGATCAGATGGCTGATGGAGCTTCCAGGGTTGGTTTTTGCAAGCTTTCAAAGGCTTTGTGGGCATTCTGGGGAGGCTGAAATATTAATTTTCCAGGAAGCAGCTGCTGTGCTGAGTCACTCCTGAGCGAAGGTCTTGCAGTCACAGCGTTTCTGTTGCTGTTACATTACCCATGTCCTTAAAGTCTGCACTTCCAAATACCTCATTCCTTGTTATTCTATCTACGAATTGAATCCTTAATGGGACAAATGCTTCTGGTTTATAAGACTGTCATTTTCCTTACTTGGCTCCAGCGTGTTTTCTGTTGCCAAGGCTCCTGTGTTTTCCTTCTGACTGGCACTGGAAGTTACTGGTGCAGTACTATACATACTACACGATTAAAGCTTTTCAACACATGCACAGATGAAATATTAGTGTAAAATAGCAAGAGCCTTTATTGAGAGCTCTGGGGTGGAGTTTTTCCTCGTTGGCAATGAAACATTTAGCTCTCAGTGCCTGCAGTTCTGAGGTGGAGCCCAGTATTAGCCTATTGGTAAGAGGTGGTGGGAGCAGTGGTGGTTGATCCACCTGGGCAAGAACTGGTAAGGGGAGGGAGGGTGTGCAAATCTGGGCTCAGTCAATAGTTGGCTTTAAATTATCCTTAGCAGGTTCTTGGAGCAAGTCCAGCTGGGAAATTGGGAATTGTCCTTTCTGGTGGTCTGGGTTCTCCCAGGTAAACACAGGCTGTAAGCATGACAGCCATCATGCTGCCCTCCCAGGGAACCACGAACCCCACCCTGCAGTTCCATTTCCCATCCCGGCAGCCACTCATATTTTCTGATGGGCTCTGAAGGTAAAGCAAAAAGAACAACAGTCCTGAGAAGAGGATTTAGCCAGCTGAAGAGATACCACAAAGCAGGCATGTTGTGGAGGTGCCTTGGCTTGGAGCTGCTGAGGAGGCACAAAGAAGCTGTTTGGTCCCTGGGTTGTTGGGACGTATTTAATTCATCTTGATGGCAGGTTGTGGAACAGGCCAAGATCTGGGCAATCTTGGCTTCATCTGTGCTATGCACACTTCCAGCATCGTTCTCACCTTTGACTGCACCTGGATGTTGACCTTTCCCCTGGCTCTTGTAATTTCAGATTTTCAACTTTTTGTTGTATGCATATGTATATGTATGTGCAATATATTTATTTACTATATATTTATCTATACATTATATATTTAGATATACCACATAAATATTTTAATGTATTGAGCTATTTCTATATTTACATATTTTCCTCTATTATTACTATGTATTTTTATAGGTGTATAATACATAAATATTTTCTGTCTCTGGGGGTGTGCAGGGAAGAATATCTGAGAGCAGCTGAGCCCCACGTACAGGCAGGGTATTTCCTGGCAGCTAGCGTGGGTGGTGTGAGGAGCCACAAGCCCCGTGCTGTTGCTGTGGGGTCTCCTGCAACCTTCCCTGGCAGACAGCTTGGCCCGTAGAAAGAATCAGGAATGATATTTTTGATAGATGTTCATAGATATTCTCTTCCAGCCGCCATGGCTGGGAGCCTGGACCAGACTGAGGATCCCTGGGAAAACCCCAGTATTCCTGGGGCAGGGGAACATGAAAAGGCCAATGGAGACAGGATTTGGGTACATGTGACCAGAGAGCAGGGAGTCTGGAAGCCATGTGTAACCGTGCTTTTACCCAAGGCCCATTCCCCCCCGGTGGGGGGAAACCTCCTCACTGTGCCGCAACCCTTCCTCTGAGCCAGTTCTCTTAAGCCTTAAGAAAATAAACCAGGCAGGTGGGATCAATGGGTGTGTGACCTGGAGGCTAACTCCACAGGAGCAGAGATTGTCCTTGTTCTCATCTTTGTCTTACTCGAGGTGTCATAGGCAATACACAAACTGTGATGTGCAGCTCAAATGGGTGAAGTCTGGCTAAAAAGGTAAAGCTGTGAATGTAAAGATATTTAAAAATACATGTAATATGCATAAAAGTGCATTTTATACAAAATCTGCATTGAAAATGTACTTGAGAGTGCATTATAGATGAGAGGTGGAATTTGCCCTTTGTGGTGCCCCCATTTTGGAACAGGCAGGAGGGGTGGGATTTGGGTGCTGGGGTGGCAGTTCTGAAGAGCAGAGCGTGTGAAATCAGAGGGCACAAGGAAGCATGATGAGAGCACGGCCTTCTCTGCCTGCTGTGGGCATCTTGCTTCGGGGCAGAGACCAAAATTTCAAGTGTGGATTGCACAAAACACCTGTCCCAGTCCTGCTTGCTGGGGCTGGGACATGAGGTGTGGACATTGCATTTACCTTTAGGTTGACAAGTGTTTGCTGGGACAAAGCCCTCCAGAGACACCTCCAGCATGGCCTGGCACCCTCAGGATAGGCTGGCTCTGCTGATCCATGGCTTTTTAATTCCTCCAAAGCAAATGAGCATTGGAATTGTATTTTTTAAATCTCTTTTCTTCCCCCCCCCTCCTGAATTGCAGGTGCTCTCTGCAGAAGAACAAGACATCTGGTGCACTTTCTTCCTACCTTAGCCAAATTGGTGTTTATCCTAATTGGGAATTAACTGCAATTAATTGTGTGTGGCTGCTTACATCCCGATTGGAAAAGCACCCTGAGCTCTTCTGGGAGGTCGTTCACCCCTCTGGCTCCTTGTACAGCAGCCAGTTCTCTCTGGGTTGCAGCAGTGTCTGTGTAGGAGGGATGGTCCGTGCAGCCCTTGTGTGAACAACTTGTGGAGAGATGGGCGGCAGTGTGGGCTCGGTGTGGGATGTGGGGGATATTGTGGGATGTGGTCTGTGCCCATCACTGGGGCCACAGGGCCAAGCTGTGCAGTGTGTTGGGAGGGAGGCAGGTTGGTACACGCACAGCTCACCCCAAAATCCTCCTCTGGCATCACTTGGCCGCGAGCTTTACACCACAAAGGGTTTGCAGCTGTTTTTTTCTCCTCTTGGACTTTGCTCCTGTGAGTGCCACGAGGGGGAAGTTTCCAGGGCAACTGGTAGGAAATGGGAAGATGGAGGAGAAATAAGAGGAACCGTCATCTGTGTACTCATTAAGTACATGCCTGGTGGCAACGCCTGAGGTGTTTATCACACCATTTAGGATGCAGCTGCTGCTTCTCTGTGTGAGCATCCATGAGCTTTATAGTTTCTGTTGGGATATTCTAATTTAATTTTCCTTACTTTCTGAGGTGCAGGAAGCGGGATGGATAATGGAGAATCTGTTGTGGCAGCTGTGGGTGTTTCTGGCAGCTCACAGTCGTTGCTGTATCCCAAGCCCTTGTAGCCCACTTGTGTCTCTCCTCCTGCTCCTCAATTTCTGCTCCAGTCCCCTCAAGGACCCCTGGGTTCCTGCACCAGCTTCACCTGTGTGCTCCCTGCCCTCTACAGATGAGATTAACTTTGCCTGGATTTAATTTGAAGGAAATAATCTGTAAGCATGCTGGTCTCAAATACATTTCTGGGCACAGGAGCTTTTGCCAGGACCTGTCAGGCTCAGCAGGAAATGGACTGGGGCAGGACATTAATCTGCCTGACTTTGTTTCTGGTAGCTCTGATCTTTCCAGGCTAATACTTGGCAATAATGATGTTAACTAAACCATTGCTCTTCCAGGGTCCTTCAATGACCTGATGAATGAATGCTTTTTGTGGCTTCTTCTCTTACTGATAATTTATTTTAAGAATAACCAGCTGTCTTACCAGTCTCCTCGGTAAGCAGAGCTCCAGGTGCCTTTCTACTGAGGCTGGCAGTGTTACTGTCATTTTACAAGTGGGGAACCTTGAAGGACAGAGATGAAACTCCCCATAAGCAAACTGATCAGAAAAAAAATCAGGGTGAAACTCAGAGAAAAGTCTTGCCCCAACAGCTCCTGTACCAGCCTCCCTCGAGGAGCATATGGGTGAGGTTTGGGGTGTGATGAGCCCCAGCAACAGGGGAAGGATGGAGGCAGTGTTCCCAACCCATACTTTCCATTAATTAATTTGCCCTTTAAATTAGATTTTTGAGCTGGGAATAAATCTATGGCCATGCTGGCTCCCTGGTTAGACCTTCTGCCTTCCTCCTGCCCCATCTCAGCAAGTACAGCTGGGAGGAAGGTCCAACTCCAGACCTGAACCAACCAGCCTGTCCGGCATCCTCAGTCTCCGTCCCTCCTAGAGAAACCCAGTCACTTCTGCCTTTTTCCCCAGCCTGTCCTGTCTCCCCAGAGCAGGGATGCTCCTTCTCTGAGCCCTGTGCAAGGGACGTGGCAGTGATGCCCTTAACACTGATGGAAGAAAGACTCAAAACTGGGGTGTGGAGCAACGGGCTTTGTAAAGCAAAATAACTCCACAGGACCAGGGACCTCACACCTGAAAATCACAGCTGTCCACAAGTGGCAAAAACTCAATTTTTTCCTCCTTTTGTGTTTTTTTCTCCTTTTCTCCCCTTCCTAAGGACCTTACTGTGAACCTGGCCATCATTTCTGTGGCAGAAGAATGGTGGAGCAGGGATTGGCAGTGATGGGAAGAGGATGCACTGATGCTCTGCCAGCTTCCAGAACAGGTGGCACCTCCAAATTACCCTGTGGGGAGGGAGCACCCACCTGCCCTCTGCTCCCCGGATGGGCCTAAATCAGGCATGGGAACCACCCAAAAAATTCAACAGTCTGGACAGTAAAGATGAATTAACCTGCCCACAATTAGTCACACCCCCTAAAGAGGTGCAAGAATGGGACATTAATCCTTTCCCCTACCCATGCTGTTGCCATCTTATAAAATTTCATTTTCAAAAATGACATTTAAACTTGAAAATGGCTTTCCTCTTTTTTTCCCCTTTTTTGTCCCCTCTCACCTCTGCTTTCTTCTGATCAAATACATGGAAAGTTTCTTCTAATTAAGTGTATCTGTGGACAGATAATCCTGTTTTGCTCAAGTGTCAGTACGGTCCTTTAGCTAAAGTAAATATTTTCCCTGCCTGATATTTATCCTTCCCTGGCTGCCCCTTGGGTCCTTCCTGAAGGTATTTGAAGACTGTGATCCCATTCCCTACCTTTTGTTTTGAATTTTTCTGGGCTCAGGTCAGACTTTCTCAGGGTTTTGTGTCATGCCTGAGCATTTAAGAGGTTCCCATTTTGCTGCTGCTGCTCTGGACCTCAGTACTCCTTGGTACATGCAATGCATGGAGACAGCCACATGCCATCAGCACACGTCACTGATAAAAGCTGAAATAACATCCACCTCTGCACTAACCTTGGATCTTGCAGAATCAGAAAAACACAGAACGGTTTGGGTTGGAAGGGACATTAAGTTCATCTCGTCCCAACCTCCTGCCATGGGCAGGGACACTTTCCACCATCCCGCTTGCTTCAAGCCCTGTCCAACCTGGCCTTGAACAATTCCAGGGATGGGGCAGCCACAGCTTCTCTGGGCAACCTGTGCCAGGGCCTCACCATCTTCATAGTAAAGGGTTTCTTTCTAGTAACTAATATAAATCTCTCCACTGTCAGTTTAAAACCATCCCCCTTTGTCCTGTCCATGTAAAAAGTCGCTCTTCCTCTTTTTTAAAGGGGTTTAAAGCCCCTTTAAACACATCTCGTCACAGTGAGGTTTCCCTGGAGCCTTCAGGCTGAGAAGGCCCTGATTGTCCTCACACTGGTGGCATTTGCAGCCAGGCTCTGGTGATGCTGAGTTTGGGAGCTTTGCCCTCTTGAAATCAGGAGTCTTCCTCATCGTGGCTTTGCTTTTACTGCGCCTCCATCAATGGCCTTGTCTGGACTAAACCAATCTTCCCCTCCTCTGACTTTCTGTGATTGTGATAAATAATTTATGTAACAGGCTGAATCAGGATTTGTTTTCTGGTATAAAGTGCACAGGCTTCTGCAAAATACCCCTTGGTCTTGCTGTTAGCCTAGAAATAGGGACATTAATATAATAAACACGTAACAGCCCTGGCTCTTTTCCCTCCTGCAGTGACACAAATTGGGGGTGATACTTGCTCAGCAAATGCAGCTACTCAGTCGTGTCATGAGCATGAGGAAGGAAGAGCTAAAGAGTGAAATCAATGAAATTTTCTGGATCTGGCAGGGAAATAAAAGCTGGATAAATAAAAAAAGGTCTGGCAAGGACCAAATTCTGGCAGGTCCCTGGCAGACGCAATCTTTGAACTCACGAGCGTGGGCATGTGCTGTGGAAGAAGCTCAGTGTGCCCCTAGGACACCTGAGCAATTCCATGCTGGGGCTAAAAAAACATCTTTTGATGGCAAAATTAAAAGTAACCTGTTTTTTCTGCACCTCATACTGAAAGACCCTCAAGTCAGTACTGTTGTTTCCCACTCCCTTTGTCTTGCTCTGCCTTCCCCTGCTCTGTGTCCTACAGCTGCATCCCTGAGGACCTCACAGTGGAAAGATGTGGGTGGGAAGGGCTGGAGTGGGCTGTTTTCCTGCATCCACTCCCAAGGTGATGCACTCCTGTACCTGATCCCTGTGGGCGAATGATGCCAGCAGTGCTTTGCTGCCATGGATGGCCATGTGGGTCTTGGACTGAGCCTGACACCCCGACCCAGAGGTGGTCTGTCCCATTCCAGACCCTTCTAGAGGAACCAAACTGGGATGGCGTGCTAGATTTTAAATGAATAGATGTGTATCAGTGGGAGAGGCAGTGATACAGCAGCTGGTGCACACCTAAAAGAGCTCTCAGCTTCACTGGTTTTGGCACACTTGCCCCAGTGTACAAAAACCACGGGGGATTTGACCCTCCAGTTTGTGTTTTGGGTGTTTGAAGATGTGAAAACATCATCCCTAAGGCAGCAAACTCTCCCTTTGGGGTTAGCACCTCCAACACTGCCGCAGAGCTGCCCAGGGAGGTCGTGGCATCTCCCTCTCTGGAGACATTCCAAACCCACCTGGACACATTCCTGTGTCACCTGCTCCAGGTGACCCTGCCTTGGCAGGAGGGTTGGACTGGGTGATCCCCAGAGGTCCCTTCCAGCCCTGACAGTTCTGTGATTCTGTGCTCAGTGCTGGCTTGGGGCTGGGTCCCCAGGCCGGGTCCCATCTCCCTTCTCAAGAGTCACCCACTGAGCCTCCATACAAAACCCACAGGACTGTGTTTCCAACTCTAGAAGCGTTTCCCAATCAGACTAATTGGTTATTTGCCATAAAAAATCCACCACTGCCATTACATGGTGAACCTGCACTCAGAGGGCTTGGACAGACCCAGGGAAACTCCATGACAGGCAAGCCACCTGAAAGAGCCCCTCGTTTGTCTGGAATTCCAGCAGCTCCTGGAAAATGAGCTGCACGATCATCACTGCGGCGTCAGCGCCTGCTGATGTAGCACTGTTAATTATAGAGCAGGGGCTCAAGCAAGCACAGCACAATTAACATCTCTTAGATGAGGCTGCAAGAGGCATGAGAGCTGCTAGGCTCTCCCAGACCTCTTCCAGGTTGGAGATGACAGCAGGATGCCACCAAGAGCTGCCCCACCACAGCGGTGGTCCTGTGATCAGCGCACAGATTTACACCCTGCTGCTCCAAGGGTGATGTTTGGGCTCACTGTCCAGCCTTTAATGCAGGAGCAATAAATTGCAGATGGTTTTCAGGGGAAGGCCAGATGTTCCCCACTGGCAGCTCCAGCTGGAGGGAGGGAAGGGGTGACAGTGTGACATTAAGGTTTGCAGCACCCATCCTCTGCATCATTCATTCACATTTTTTCCTGAGGCCTGGATAAAAAGCACAAGGTGTTATTTTCAGCACTGAAATGCTGGCATCTTACGCCTCCCATCTCTAAATGTGCAGCCATTTCCTTCCAGAGGAAGCTTTTTTCCGAAGATAAAAAGAATGCATATTTTGACCGGAGTAAGCAGCTATTTTCCTGCACTTCTTGGGTTTTGGAGTGTCTGGCAAGCTGATGTTACCACATTAAAGTCACCCCATAGACTCCTCATCCTCAAGCTCTAGAAAACCTCCATTACCAGCAACACTAAAGCACCTGAAATTCCTCATTTAAGGCTGGGGATGGTCCCTACATCCCAACATATGCCCAACACTGCCATGACTGGTACCAGCCTTGGGCACCGGTTCCAGGCTGGAGTCTATGAAGGTTAAGTGGTGTTTTTTAGAAGATCCTGTTGTCATAGAACAAAGGATAATGTTTTAAAACTAAAGGAGGGTAGATTTAGAGCACCCTCTTTTTACGATGAGGGTTAAACACTGGGACAGGTTGCCCAGAGAGGTGGTAGATGCCCCATCCCTGGAAAACATTCAAGGCCACACGGGGTGGGACTGTGAGCAACCTGGTCTCGTTGAAGGTCCTGCTCATGGCAGGGGGTTGGACTAGATGACCTTTAAAGGTCCCTTCCAACCCAAACCATTCTATGATTTTGTGATCTCTGAAAGGGCTGAGTGAGGCTTGCAGGATCTCCTTGCGAGAGGTAGGAGCTCAAGTTCCACGCCAAGGACCTGCACTCGCTATCAGCCCCACCTGGGACACGGGGTGGTTTGAAGGACGTCCATCCCCACTGCTGCAGTGAGCAGGCTCCCCGGCATCCTCCAGCTTGAGACCTGGGTCCCCACAGGGTTTTGCTGGGCATTTCAAAGGAACTCAATGCTCAGCACATCACCACATCACATCCCTTCCCACTGCTTCCCAGTGGCTCCCGGCAGTGTTGGAGCCCGTTAATGGGTTGCTGGAGAGTCTGATATTTAACTCGCTTCTGCAGTCAGGCAGAGGCTGGAGAGGTGACTCAACAAGGTCTCGCCCTGGTTCAGCCAGGAAAATCACATCCTGTTCTTTTAGCTGGAAAAACACTTGGCCGCAAACACATCGCATCATGTTGTACAAGGAGGCATCTGCTCCTCACCCAGGCTGGTGTCACCTCCCCTGAGCCCTACGACGACGGGGAAATTGTCACCAACCCGTGGGCTCTGTTACTGATGCACACAACTACCCGGGCTGCTGCAGTTTCAAAGCGTGGCCCTCGGTGGCACCTGAAATTTCAAAACAAGTCACCCTGTGCCTGGGGTTCGGCTCACTCCATCTCACCCCAGTGACAGGTTTGCGTTTGTGTCTGTCCACGTGAGGGATTGCACATCCCCACTACAACTGGTTTAATGACTCTGAGGAAACGAGCACAAAACCATCGAGCTGTACTGATTTTATGTCACTGCCAGGTTTTGCATTCAGCTTGGGAGTCGGGGAGATAAAATACAGCTCGTTTTGTTGATGCCAGTGAGGTTAAAAACTCAAGACAAATTAATTGCATCTGTATTTTTTGATCGTTGAAGGCAATTTCGTGAAGCATTTGTTAAAGATGCCACTTAAGGAGGAATTTCCTAACTGCACAAGTTAATAACTTTAAAACTGCTACTCAGGCTCTCTGCAAATGGGGCTTTGTGCTGTAAATCTCTTTGAGGCTCGTAATTCAATCCTATTTAAAAGCAAATTTTCTTAGATTTAGAGCAATGAATATTTAAATACTACCAGTTGAACAATTTTCAATTTTGAGATCATTTCAAAGCCAGGAGAGTTTATAGCATTCGGCTACTCCGCCACGCTTCAGCGTCTGAATTGATCTGAACCGTAGCTGACTCTTAAGCAGCTTAAACAGCTATAAAGGGTTAGAGTAGTTTAAAGAGTTAGGGTAATTCAAGCAGAATATAGTGTTTTCAGGGCTTTGGTTAAAGAAATGAGAGTTCACAGGCTGTCAAGCCGAGCAGCTCCAGATGAAGGACCTGACAAGCTTCACTAGAAAGGCTCTCTGAAGCACTTGGCGTGTTCTCTGCCTTCAAACCTTGTCTGGTTTATTTTTTTCTGAGAAAAAATAAAGAAGAAAAAGGAAATGAAAGGAGCATGTTGAACACTG
Organism: Mystacornis crossleyi; assembly: GCA_013400655.1. Classification (NCBI taxonomy): domain Eukaryota; kingdom Metazoa; phylum Chordata; class Aves; order Passeriformes; family Timaliidae; genus Mystacornis; species Mystacornis crossleyi. The sequence goes on from VYZQ01000814.1 coordinate 18,332, forward strand.
ACACAAAATTAAGAACATAGGCAAAATGTTTGGGAAATGCTATGAAGGTGGGTTTGCACTGACAACAGCCTTGTTTCTGCTCCCTGTACTTGACACTTCTTCAGTACAAACCACTTCAAAACACAGTAATGCTCTGAAAAGTGGCAAAGAAAAAATGCATGAGCTTTGCTGTGCTCATGTTTAGCTCTTCCAGTGTCAGATACATGCAAATTAAAAACCAAAAGATGCCACTTTTTCAAACTCTGTTGTGAGCCCAAGCCAGATCTGCACAAGCTTTTGGCCAGGGTGATTATTTCAGATGGGAAAGCAGACAAGGGGAGAAGGAGGCTTTGTTGGTCTTATTTTTGTAAGATATTTATGCCAGTCCTAGCCATAGAAAATGGCCTCTGTGTCCATTATAATTTATTCCTTTTGACTAAAAGCCATGCATATTCCAGTATAGTTGCTCCATCTGTGCTGTTAATGCTGAACTGTGCAAAAAACCGTTCAGGTTTTGTTGGATACAAAAGAGAGCTGAGGCAGAGGGAAGACCCCTTAGCTTGGCATATCACAGATGGATGAACATGGGGGATCTCTTTCCAGGTGTTTCTCTAACTGCACTGGCATCAGGACATCTGTTCTGGCACCAGCCTCCCACTCCGGTGCTACAAAAGCAAGATGAGAAATAGTGCAGCTGAGGTGACCTGAAAAGGCTCTGCCATGGCTGTCTCTGCTGCAGTTGCTTTACATCAGCCTGAGGGTTACAGGAATGGGACAGGGCTGCTGTACCAGGCTGCCCCATGTCCCAGTCCCCCATGGTCCTGCCCCTGGCTCCAGAAGCAGATTTCTGGGAAAGGCATAATCACAGGTAATGTAATTCCCTCTGCAAACCCTCCTGTCTCAGACTGTTTGTGGCTTGGGGAGATCCTGCAGCTCCAGGAGTCTCTGGGTGCTTGGTGACCCTCTGTGGTTTTCTCTCCTGTGGGTTTCTCTCCAGGGTCCTCTGGAGAAAGAAGGACAACCTTTGCCATCCAAAGCTTCCATGCCAGACCTTGTACCAAACACTGGCTGATTTGTCTGTTTTGAGCCTGGCAACCCGAGCTGATGCCCTTATCTCTCTATTTATTTATTTTTATTTGTCAGTGGCTGAAGCACTGAACAGCCTGTCCTCTCCCAGTTCCATAAGCCTCACCATGTTCCCACCCATCTCTTTTCAAGGACAAGAAGCCCTGACCTACTCATCTTTGATCTTCCCTGCATCCCTTCTTTGAACTTTTCCCCTTCTGCCCATGGTGGGCTGACTTCCACATCAGGATTATATACTGACAGCATTATTGCTGCAGAAGAAAATGCCAGCCCTGGCCAAATATCCCCTCTGAGGCTATTTCAGGGTTTTTGTCAGGGATGGGATATTTAGCATTGCCACGGTAGGTTCCAGGCAATCACTCAACTGGAAGAATAACTCAGGTGCTGTGTAATGAGATCTGACAGAAATGTAGCAGTAAATGATTTAATTACTCAGCCTGTTTCAGTGATGGTGCCAGGATGGATGCAGTGATGCTGGGTCCCTGCTGCTGACAGCAGCTTCCTCCCGTAGCCCAGCAGCATGCCTGGGGCAAGCCTGTGGCTTGTGACCTCCCACCTCACCATAAATATACTCCAAAATTTAATTATACTATTTAGAGGGAGTTTATTAGTGGTATAGCTGATGTGTGTGTATGTACACACTGAATTATGCCTTACACTGAAGGCCCCAGCAATCCTATTTCTCCTTCAGTCACTTTCCTAAGCACCATTTCCTTTCCACTCCCAAACTCATTCCATCTTACCCCCATTCCATCTTACCTCATTCCATCTTATCTCCACACCCTCTTAAAACTTTTTTATTCTGACGAGATTCTGTCTGACCATGACTGTAATATTCCCACGAGTTCCTACTTTTTCCAGTTTCTCTGTAGACGTACACAAACGACCTAGGTTGGTTTCTTTCAGAGCAGGCACTCAGCGCTTCCAGGAACTGTGTGTCTTCAACAACAGTGTGTGTTGTTTTAGAAGCATCCCGGCCTTGCTTTAATACTGGGTGTCCTGGGACTTATTTCTCCATGGCTTTGGGCTCTGGGTTAGGGTTGGAGCACCAGGATGTGCTGATCTGGCAGGATTTTGTACCCCTTCTGAAGCTGGCAAGTGAAAGATCCCCTTTTCCCCCACAGCACTTTGCAAGGATATTTCCAAGTATATAACTTCTGCATCACCAGCATTAGGAATTTTCCTGCATCGCCCAGGGTTTCTGGCTTGTGGAGCAGCTCCTGGGACAAACCACCAAAAAAGTTCCCACCTGATGGAAGGCACCAGCCCATTTCATCATCCCTAAAGCATTCCAGGAAGCCCCGACTCAGGGCTCATGTTCCACTTCCCTCACCCTGTCCACCGCCCTGGGCTTCCCAGCAGTGGTCAGGCTTGGGAGCGGGAGACGTCATCACAGAAATGAGTCAGAAAATGCACGATTCTGTGGGGGAAATTCCTTACGACGGGTCTTTCTGCTGCACTTTTGCAAGCAGATCAGCTCCAGCTTGGCTGGAGCGATTCGCAGCATCTTTCCAAAGGGTTTTCGCCCTCTGGAGGCTGTCATTAGCAAAGTAAATGCAAAATTTAAAAAGAAAAAAAAGGCTCAAACCTTACATTTGCAGTAATTCAGCCCCCATGAGAATATATTGGCAAGGAACTGGTGAGCTGCAAAGGGCTTGTACTGAAAACCTCGGCACAGACTCATGGCAATAGCAGAATCACAGAATGGTTTGTGTTTGGAAGGGACCTTAAAGATCATCCAGTTCCAACCCTCTGCCATGGGCAGGGATACCTTCCATTATCCCAGGTTGCTCCAAGCCCCGTCCTGGCCTTGGACACTTCCAGGGGTGGGGCAGTCACAGCTTCTCTGGGCAACCTGTGCCAGGGCCTCACCACCCTCACAGGGAAGAATTTCTTCCTAATATCTAATCTAAATTTCTCCTCTTTTAGCTTAAAACCATCCCCCCTTTTCCTATCATTACTGGCCCCTGTAAAATGTCATTCTCCCTCTTTTTCATAAGCCCACTTTAGACTCTGGAAGGGGGAAAAAGGTGACACTGAAAATATAAGGTCAGATTTGTTTTGCACTAGGCTTGGTTTAGCAGCATCTACTTATCTGTCTGACTTTATTTCTCTATGTCTTTCAGCCATGACTTCATCCCAGTTCCCTAAGGACCGTGATAGCCTGTGAGCACCTCCCGTTCCTATGGATTTTTCTTGTCAACCTCTTTACATCCTCTGTCAAGCTGCACAGAGCTCAGGCTCCTGAGTCTCAGGAGAACACAGAGAGGGCTGTGCACAGAGGCACAGTGCCAGGAACATGCCTGATGGAGGCTGCTGTCCAGGCATGGGTGATGTGATTCAATGAGCTGGAGGCAGAGACACAGAACATCCCCTCCCAACCCTGTTCCCATGCAGGACACCCTGTATTTTGTGTTTGCACTCTCCCAGCCAGCCCAGGTCCCTGCACATCTGCCAAAACAGCAGCTGGAAGCCAGATGTGTGAACAATAGCTAGCACCTAGATCCTACCAGAGGCAGGAACTCCCATGGGTGCTGGCACATGTTAGGAGCCTATACTGGAATGATGCTCCTAAACATACTTTTGGACAGGATCTTTTTGTCTAGAACACATTTGAAGGACAAACATTTTAGCTGGGGACAAGCTTTCTATCTGTGTGTGTTGGAATAGGACACAGGGTGATGGTTTTAAACTGAAGGAGGATTGATTTTAATTAGATAGAAGTGCTTTACAGTGATTATGGTAGAACACTGGCACAGACTGCCCAGAGAAGCTGTGGATGCCCCATCCCTGGAGGTATTGAAGGCCAGGCTGGACTAGGCTCTGAGCAAACTGATGTAGTTGAAGATGTCCCTGCTCACTGCAGGGACCTTGGACAAAATGATCTTTAAGTGTCCCTTCCAACCTTCCAACCTAAACCATTCTGTAATTCTGTAACACAAAGCACGTAGCAGATGTGAGGGCCACCAAGGATTATCAGATTTCCACAGCCTCAGAAGCCTTTGCCCTTTGCTCCTGACACCTACTGTCTGTTCACCTGTAAGAAGGAATTGCCCACCCATGATCTCTACACCTCAAGACTTCAGAAAGTTCCCATATTCCACCAATACATCACAGTTCTACACCACCACCCATGGCTGGGAGAAAAGGTGTGCAACACCATGAAGCAGCACCCTCTTATCCTGCCCAGCCTAATTTCCAGTCTCAACAAGGTGTCCACCTCCACCTCAGCAACATTCAACATTTCTGCATGAGGTCAGCTCCATCCCAAAGGGCTGAAGGGAAAGGCACATGGGGAAAACCAAAGACTGTGGGAAAATAAAGTCGAGATGGGAGGGGGATCATAAGGAAAACCAAGATAGGATTTTCCACATTCTTGATCCTTGATCCAGAGAAGTCACAAAGGTTTATCCAATGCCAACTGTCCAGTCATACAGACCAGGCTTGGGTTGGCAATTAACTTCTCCATGGGACTAATTTGACTTCCCATTTCTGAGCTGGTTGAGGTTCTGCACTGCTGCCAGTACAGGGTCCACAGGTCACTCAGTCATCCACAGGCTGCTCTGGGCCAAGAGCTCATCACTGTCCAGGGCCACCACCAGCCACCATGGCTCCTTGGGGCCTATACCAGCAAGCCTGTGCAGGGCTTGGCTCAACAGGCTTTGGTGTTTCTTGATCCTTCAGCACCTGAACACACACAGCCAAGAGTTCAGCACGCTGGGTCTTCCTACAGAACTTGAGGAGATGCTCTTCAGCCTCCAAGAGAGACTCTTCCCATGCTTGGATAGGCCTGAACTTGGGAAAAAGCATTCTACAAGGCTAACCACAAAAAAAAAAAAAAAAAAAAAAAAAATCAGTTGCAGGTCCCTCTGTCTCAGTGAAAAAGCAAGACCATATCCTACTGAGCATTATTGGGGTTGTTCTGTCCTGATTCCCATCTTAGGGGGTTTGAGGGCAATTTTGGCAGGTTGGCTCCCTGGGTGTGGCAGTGGTTGTGGGAGTGAGCTGAGAGAAGAGATTCCTCCCTCTTTTCAAGGCTATTATATTGTGTCCATGAACCAAGTTAGATTTTAGCAAAAGAGAGGGACATGTCACCACACAGCAGTGGGACAAAGCTGGGACAGCTTGTCACATTTGTCACAAAACCCCCAGCAGCTCTGGGTACCACAGACAACATCAAGAGCAGGACAACATCAGTTTATTGCATTGCCTGTGCAGCCCAGCACCTCCTCATGCCAGAAACACCATTCCCAGTTCCTGGAGGTAGGAAAATGCTTAATAATTTAAAACTGTGCTCTAGAACAGAGGTAAACACACTTTGATGGAGGAGGGGAGGTAGAAGCATTCCAGTGCTGGGGTACACCTGGAGTGTGCTGAGGTTGTCACATCGAAGCAGAAACCAGCAGGGCACTGTCACAGAGTGTGGTGAGAGGGGACAGTCACAGAGGTGTGATCACTGCTGCAGATTTGAGGTCGGCTTTGCCAGTGCTTTGCAGGGAGCCCAGGAAGGCGCCAGCGATGTTTTGTATTCTGTCTGCAGGGCTGGGATTTGTACAGCTGAGCAAGTTTTAATGTGATGTTTTCCGAGGCAAGAGACGTGGAAGCCTAAAGTGCTGCTATTACAAAACTCCAGTCCAAGCAGTGGCACACTTTAAATAAGCAATAAAGATGCAAGAGCAAGTCACTACCAAATAGCAATTCCACTGTAAGATCACAGAGCCATGACCAGGCACAACCTGATTTTTTATGCATGTTAAAGTAATTGGAAATGTGCCTTGTGCTTTTCCTTCATCTTATTAAAGGACTTGCTGCTATGAGGACATATGGGGTCATTTTCATTGTTTTGTGCATTCTGCACAATTTCTTGGCTGGGGTTCACATTGTTCCAGTAAAGAGTTACCTGGTTGTTTACTGGAAGAGCTGGGATTCCAGACCTTCTTTGGAAGGTGATTAAATCATCTTACACACCATTTTGCACTTGGATAAGCAGGTCAGCAGCCAAGGCTCAAGCCAACAACAGGGTCTGCCATGGCCTTACCTCCTGCCTTGAGCAGCGCTGGTATTCAGGAGCAAGGAACCCAAGGAGTGCACACACGTGGCTGGGTGTCTGCAGCTCTAGCATGTTTCCTCATGCCTGATGTGCACATGCCATATTAGCAAAATGTGAACATTTTACTCAGCCTGGCCTGCACTGAACATGAGTTGGAGGCCCAGCAAGTAAACAAACCCATAAGTCATCCTCCAGCCAGGCTGCCAAGAGGCTCTTCAATACCCAGGCAGAATTCAATGGGTGCCACTCTGCCAGACTGTGTCTGCAGCCTGCCGCTAATGGGGAAAAATCATCGCCGTCAAGCTCTCCTTTAGTTCATCTCAGCACACACAGACAGCTGATCCTGCAGGCTAATTCCCAGCTGGCCCAGCCACAGGAGAAGGAAAGAGAAGCTCACTTCAGACACAGCAGCACAACTCTGCTTTGCTCAGCCTGTGGTGACTCACAAGGCAGAATTGCCCCATCTCATCGTGACATCTGCGGGTGACATCAGACACAGACATGCCACGTGATGTCCAGCACATTTCAGGAAGCAGCTGCTGCCTCCCCTTAGCCCCAGAAACAGACTTTTTGTCTGGTCGTGCTGAGCACTGCGTAGTGCCTGGTCGAGTCATCTCCCACTGGGTAGTCATGTGTGTATCTGTGAATGATAACTGTAATCAAACAGGTGGGAAGTTCTCAGCTGTAAAGTTCTTTGCCTGTGGAAGAAAAAGAGGAATCAGGCCCATGCGAGAAATTAAATCCAAAACCAGGAGGATGAAACAATATTTCTTCCCATTTCTAAGCTGTCTCTGACCTATCACTGTTTTACAGCTGTCCCTACGTGTCCACTGTGAAAGCTGAGTAAAGACTGCTGCCTTCCTGGGATCGTGGAGTTATAGAATAGTTTGAGTTGGAAGGGACCTTAAAGACCATCTAGTTCCAATTCCACTGCCATGGGCAGGGAACAGCTACCCCAGCTGCCATCACCCCTTGGCTGGGAGCTGCAGAAATCAATACAGTTGGGCAAATGCAATGTTTTTGTGAATATTTTACCCATACCCGCCATCCTGCAGAGCCTCTGTACATCACGTGTTCTGTTTGTCTGTTCCATGAGTGGAGCGCATATGGCACATCCCAGTGCTTGAGAAAGAACAGGGACAGGAGGAAAATGGCATAACAAGGGTAGAAAGGGTGATGGTGAAGAAAAGAGAAATATGAAAGAAACTACGAAATATGGGAGCAATAAAAGAGAATCTCTGTAGAAAGCTGCAGCAGAGCTCAACAAGATGATGGCACATGTCCCTCTGGGTTCATTAACCACTAATAGGATTTATGAGAAGGATTTGTCACGCTCTCAGGAGTATTTAGGAAAACTAAAAAATAATCTGAAAAAAATCTTACACCCTATAAATATCTATCCTTCCTAATGAACACTTAATACTTATTAAGAGTGATGGAAGTAAAGGAGCCAAGTGGGAGGTGAGCGGGCTCCAGTTTGAGATGAAGCCCCTGAGGTGTACGAGGACCTGGAGTCCTTGGCTCACAGAGGTATTTAGGGCTGTGCAAGGTACTCTGAGCATCTCTCCTGGCCCCCAGCCACCACTTGGTGGCTACTGATGCCCCACAAGTTGAACCTGGAGCTCATATCTCTGTCTCTGATGCCCATGAGCACCTCAGAAATGCTTGAGAGCTTTAGTAAAAAAAAACAAAAACAAAAACAAAACAGAAAAAAAAANCATGAGCCACATAGAAATGCTTTGAGAGCTTTAGAAAAAAAAAAAAAAAAAAAAAACAAAAAAAAAAAAAAAAACAAACCACGAGCTTCCATGGGCTTTTTTGTATTGGTGCTGAAAATCATGGGCCAGGCTCAAGGTGAGAAAGGTCACATCCAGTTGCAGGGAATGCCACAACAAGAATGGACCCAAATCCTGCAGGGACAGGCTAAAACAGCTGCTGAGGATCCAGGAGGACTCACTCTTGCTTGGGTAGTGAAACACCAGGCAAGAACCTACCCAAAATCAGCTGTACCACCAAAGCCAGCACTGGGGACACTGGAGTGGTTGCTATTGCACCCTGGCTCCCCCACAGAGTTAAGCTCTTCAAGGTTTTCTTTATTTCTTCTGGGCTTTAGGAGTCCTAAATACAAACCAATTAAGTAATGCCTGGTGCATTTTCAAAGCCCGGAGCAAAACCACTCTGAAACTCCCCAGCTTTGAACACGAGGTGGCAGGCTGGCCCCAAGATGGGGAGCAGCCAAAGCAGTTGAAATGGTCCTTTGTCACCAGAGAAAGGTGGTGACACGGAAGCTCGGCTCCTTCTTGTCACCTCTCAGAGAGCGAGAAAGGGCACAAGGCTCCTGTCGGGTTTGGAGTGACTTAGGGGGAGGAGTATGAGGTGAATGATCACATACTGTGAAAAGATGGGAAAAGATCTTGCCTAAAACCACCTCCAGCTTGGGAGAAGTGTTGCAGTGGGGTGGCTGCAACCCTTCCCTGGGAGACAGCCTTGGCCCGTGGAAGAATCAAGGAGACGATATTTGATAGATGTTTTCAGATTTTATTCCCCCTNAAGGATGACTGAGGAGGGGTGTCTCTGGTCTGGTCGTGGGGATGGTGGGATGCTGCCTGGAAATTAGGTACTGGCAGCACCCTCAGCTCACCACTTTAGTGGTTTGGCTCCCAGGGCTTGGGGTCAGACTGGAGACGGCACAGCTGAGAGCTGATCCCATTATTTGGACCTGCCTCACGTATAGGGGTGTCCAATAGGACAAGAGGAAACAGCCTCAAGTTATAGCAAGGGAGGTTTAGATTGGATATCAGGAAAAAAATTTCTGCAGGGAAAGGGTGGTCAGGCATTGAAATGGGCTGCCCAGGGAAGTGGTGGAATCAGCATCCCTGGAAATATTCAAAAGGCATGAGGATGTGGTGCTTGGGGACATGGTTTAGTGGTGGTCTTGGCACTGCTGGGTTAGGGGTTGGACTTTGTGATCTTAGAGGTCTTTTTCAACTGTAATGATTCTATGGATTTGTCTGTTGACCACTGGGCTGTTTCTAAGCCTGATCACCCTGGCCCTGACCCTGATCCTGACTCTGACCCTGACCCAGTCATGCAAGCTGACTGTGCGGCTTGACCTCGGACCTACCTCATCACCTCAATTTGCCTGAGGACTTGGACTCTTGACTGAGCCTGGCTGCTATCTTCAAACCTGCACCAAACCTGCACCAGCCATTTTGGCAGGGGAGAGATGAGGGCCAGGGTGCTCCCCACCAGCCTCTGGTGCAGGACTGCAGAGCCCACATGTAACACAGAGCTCCCAGAGGAGCAGAAGCTTCCCATGGCTCGTGGGGGTCCTTGTCCTGCAGTTTACTCACAGGGCAATTTAGATTATATTGCAAGGAGTGCAAGTATGGTGGGACTGTAGAAAGAACAGTCTAATCCAACCAGCCTCATATCCACCGTAGCTGCTGGCACTAGGAGCCCAGACTGCTGCCCTTGACACTGGTGTTGGCACCTGAACTCACCGCACTAATGGCTTGATGCTCCTCCTCCCTCTTGCCAGCTGAGAGCATCCCTAGTTCATTAAGCCGATTTGCATACAGCTCTATGTGAGGTCGTTAAGAAGTGCCAGGCACACGAGTGAAACATCATGAAAGCTTCACGGGAGGGAACAATCCAAGGAAATCCCAGTGCTCGAGCTCCAGTTTGCCTCAACAGAGGGGAATTCAATTAAGGGCTGATTTGATTTGTGTAGCTCAGAGAAAAGCCAGCTGACAGGGTGTTGGACACATTTTTGGCTCTGCATCAGCCATAAATACCAAGAATTGCTTTAAGCAAGCTGGCGCAAATACACTGGGCAAAGCCCATCCCTGGCTGCCAGGGACTCCGGTGGGCAGCAGAGGCAGAACTGCCCCTGGCTGATGGAGGACTGATGTGTGACTGCTTGCCGGGGTTGCCTTTCCCACACACCCCTCTGTGGGAGGAGACTCTGCAGATTTTGGCTGTGCTGCATCTATCCTCTCCTCCACTGCAGCTCCTGCCCTCCTCCCCCTGCACGCTGTGTGAGTCCTCACAGACCTGTGCAGCTCATCGCACTAGAAACCCACCTTCCCACTTCCAGAGCTTTTGATCTCGCAGCTGCCTCTCTGAGGGCAGAGATAAGGACAGTCACCAGTTAAGATCAAGCTTTGCAGAAGTGATTAGGTATCCTGTGTAACTCAGTATCTTCCTGTTAACGTTTTCCTTTTCTTCCTTTGAAAAGCCACTGTTTGTTAAATCAACTGATTCATCCTTTGCCAGAGCACCAGTGCCCAGTTTGGTTTCCTTCTCCCAAGTTTCTGGCTGGGATGACTCAAGATGGGTGGTTTCTTAGTGATCCACCCCATCTGAGCCCACCTCTGGTGGGTACCTATTAAATCCTATTAACCGCTGGCTGCCCTACAGCCTGGGGAACTCGCCCTCCCTGTGAGTGCACAGGGAATTTTAGCTCTGGCATGCCAAGAGCTGCTGTGCTCATGAAATTAATGAGAACTTTGCTCCCTGGAAACAAGAGCCCCTGCACAGCTGTGCTGCTGCATAAACACAAATCAGCTCACGCGACTCCCACGGGCACCTTGTCTGTCCCCAGGGTCCCTCTGTGCCTGAAGGAGCCCATGGACTTGCAGCACTGGGAAAACTCCAGTTCCTGCTCACCTTGGTAACAGAAAAGCTGCATGCAGCTTCCCAGGAGCAGGAGGAGACCTGGAGGCACAGCCAGAGCTGCTGCTTGCTCGCTGCCGGTAGCACAGGACACATGGAGCAGCCCTGGGAAGCAGGGAGCAAGCATTGCTCAGAGACCGGCACAAATGAGATGTTCATTAATTCCCTCACTACTTCCCATGTGCACGGGGAGTTAGAGGGTCCTTCTTGAAGGAAAACTCATTTGCAGTACAAAGGAGTCCCCCGGGTTGACAGCACGGAGCACTTTCTCATTTGCTCAGGGAACAAAATGGAATTGCAGAGCTCCCAAAGGGAGGAATGAACTGATTTAAAAGGATTTGTCTTTCACATCTAAAGCAAGTCATTGGAGCTGTGCCTGAGGTCCCATGAGAAGTATCTGTGCAAACATCTTGCTTGTCTGAATAAAAAAAAAAGACTTCTTGGTAGGATTGGGCAAAATTGCTCTCTAAATATAGTATTGAAATGGGAGGGTACAAATTTTCTGCTGAAATCACTCAGACAGGAAAATTCATGTCGATGAGTTCACTTAACTTTATTTCCTCTCCTCTACGTGACACATGGGGGCTTGAATCATCTCTTCTCCTCACACTCTTAACCACGTCCCTTTCTTATTCCTGACCTGTGGCATCTTGACCAGTTCCTCCACCTGCCACTTTGCTTCATCCTGCCACACTGGCTACAAACCAGCTCAGGAAACATCCACGAGGTTCCCTGCCAGCTCCGTGGGCTGAATCCATGGCTTCAGCAGGGCATCCTCTGGGTGCCAGGAAAGGGGAAGCCAAAGCGAGCAAGAGCAGCCAGGCTCACTTACAGCAGTGATGATTTGCTAGGGCAGCTTGACTGTAGCATGCCACTCAGTCCTGCTGGGGCTTATGCCAGCTAAAAGTTCATCTTAAAACTGGGACAGGGGTCCAGGAAGGACTGAGCAATGATTGTGCTGTTTGGGAAGAGCTGTGTCTCCCAAGGACTTTGAATACTGTTGGTAACTTAGTGCTCCCAGTGTCTTAGTTCTCCCAGTTTGAAAGGATGGCTGGAGTTGCCTGGCAAATTTTGAGCCTGGTACAAAACTCTCAAGATTTCTGCAGTAGTTCAAACATGAAAGTAGTCAGACAGGCTCTTGCTAGACAACTACAGCTAAACCTATCATTTTCAATACTTGGCAAAGACTGAATTTTAGTATTAAGTAAATATTCCATTCTTGGAAACATTTCCCTTTAAAAGAAGCAGGCTGGATGAAAGGCTTCCCTGACACTCCCTATCACAAAAAAAAAAAAAAAAAAGGCAAGATTTATTTTCTTGCTCAGCCAGCAATGCTGCTGGACACCCATACCTCAGGTTTTCCTTCCTGCTTCTATCCTGTCTGCTTATCAGAGAGCATCACCTGTTTACTCAAGACAAGACAAACAGAGTTTTCTCATCTGAAGCCTCTCAGAAACATCCTATGAGCATCCTTTGTGATGGTGACTGGTGACTGCCCCACCTGACCTTGATTTTTGGGCATGGGAATGGGCATTGTGGCCGTGTGTGCACAGACTGGTGCTGCCCAGATGAATAAGCATTGGCTGATAGAGCTGTGTGGTCCTTGGCAGGACTAAAGCCCACCAGCAGCAAAGGGCTCTGGTCCGTGCCTGCAGTGTGCTGAGCCAGGTGGTGTGCAAGGGATGTGGGAAAAGGAGAGAGAGCAGGGGATGTGCCACATCCACCCAACAATGTCCCCCTAATCCACATCCCCTTCACCTGCTGCCACCAGCACAGACTCAGCCCTGTGAGACCCTTCTGAGGAGTGTCAGGGCACAGAATGTATCCTCTGCATTCCTTGCTGGGGTTAGGACAGGGACAGTGCTTTCAAGTGCAGACCAGTTCCAATAAATTTATCTTGCCAGCTTCCCTTTCATAACAGGAAGGATAGCGGGCAAACAATAAATGCAGGAAGTGTGCAACTGACCCAGGCAAAGGTAGAAGGTTTGCTCTGGCTCAGCCTTGTGTGCAGATGGGAACAAGGAGAAAAGCCAGTGCTGGGAGCTTGTGAGTCTTCTTCATGGACATTTTTGAGCTAAGAAATGTTACTTTATCACAAATGAAGCGTTGTGGAAATGTGCCTGACTCCACAAAACTATGGATGGAACACTGACAGCATTACACGTGCTAGAAACGAGCTGGAAAAGATGCGATAAACCATCCACACCCTTGGATAAGGCTCTGTTTCAATCCCAGTATAATGTCAGATAATTAAAGGGGTTTTTTAATTTCAAAATATTTTTCTTACATTTCCTTCTCTTAGAGACCCTATTAGAGATTCTCATTTAAGGTCCCAGAGCAGGATATATGTTTTACAGTATGTGATGAATTTCAGCTGGAGGGAAAATCCAGCTTTTAACCACCTCTAATCTCAACTATCTTCAGTCTCCATTCCCCAGTCCTTCAGACAGATTGGACACTCCAAAAACTGGGCTGAGAGAGAGCCTGTGATATATCAACCCTTCTGTAAGGATCAGCATGTTCACTGATGTGGGACTGAGGAAGAAGAGTCCCAGAGGAGGAGCTGTACCTGCCAGTCCACAGTTGTAATTGTCCTCTCCATCCACCCTTGTCAACAAAGAATTTATACTGGTGCCAATGAAGTTTTGTTGGTGCAAAAGTGGAGTGAGAGAAAATTCAAGCTAAATATTTCTGTCCTTTCTGTTCAGCTGGGACCAGTAAGAAGGTCAAACCTGTGCTCAGTGTCAGCTGAGTTTGCTGAATGCCCCCTGTAAGCTAAGATTGGGGTTTATTTTCATGTACACAGTCCACTGTTGATATTTTTAATCCATTTCTGTGCTAACCATTCAGAAAGAACCACCTTTGTACTGCACTAAAGAAAGGGCCAGGTGTGTTGGTTAATAAACATACAGACCTTTTAAATCCATAAACAGCATTTTTGGGATGCATTAACCTGATTGTTTTATATTGCCCTGTCCTGTGTTCCTCTTTCTCTCTTGGAGGGGGTTTTGGGATGTGCAGTGAAAGTTTTCTGCCCAGATCTGTTCTGTACTGAGCCACAACCCCACAGGCTTTCCAATCATTTCTAGAAGTGACATCTGAAAGGCTACTGGGGGAAAACAAGTCTGGACGATGCGGCCAAAGATATTTGGCTTGGTCAGGATATGTCTGTAATCCACATAAATGCCTCCCTGCATGGATGACATCTGGATCTGGTGGAGCTCCTCAGGAAAGGACTCAAAAACCTGCAAAGCTGAACATGGATTTATCCAAATAAGTACTGAGCAGCAGTGGTGTCTATAGGGTTGGACAGTGGCTGATCAGGGCTTTCAGAGTAGTCAAGAGGGATATTATTAATAAGGGATACAGAACTTGGCACCAGAAGTGACAATTAAGTACTGACATCCCTACAGGCGCTTATTTTTGGCCAGGGAATTGTTTCATTTGAAAAGCCCAAGCACATTCCAGCCAAAGCTGTTGTTGGGCAGAGCACCTCACCCCCATACCTGTTTTATGTCAGAAATACCGATACAGAGCAGTTCCAGAAGATACAAGGGATGTGAATAAGTCTGTACTACGATCCTTATCTGGCCCAAACCCTTTCAGGTTCTGTTTCAGCAACCCCTACATCAGCTCTGCAAGGGTGGCAGAGATGCCAGCCTTAGCCTAAGGGATCAGACTGGTGTGACTCCATACCACAGAGGTGTTTTTGGTATTGGCAAATAGAGAAAGGCCAATCAAAACCCAAACTTTGGTCTCAGATCTGGGGAACCAAGTTGCAAATCAGCGTTGTGCCTGGCATTTGACCCCTTTGGCATTTACTCCTTCATTCTCTAACACTGAGATGTGTTTTCCTTGCTAAGAAATTTTTTAGGGGCTGTTCTGATCTGCAGTTCCCTTTTGGTCACTCTCCTTTTTTTCTCTTTTTTTCATTACAGATAGCATAGCAAACAGAAGCCGTTAGTGCAGTCGAGGTCCCCACCAGGGGAAAAGCCTCTAAGTGGGGCTGCTGGGAGAAGGATCCCATATCTAGCCAAGCATAAGTGACTTGGTACTCAAATACCTGTTCCACAGCACTTTGCTCTTCCTTCAGCTGGATCTGAGCCCCAAGGCAACCAGGCAGGACACAGAACAGAGGGCAAAGTGTTACGGTAGGAGCAGATGCTCAGAAATGAGGTGCTGCCTCTTAAGATGTTTGGTTTGGGTAATGTTGAGTTTTTCCATATAATTGCACCTCTAAGCACTGAAATATTCCCAGTAGTCATTCCCTATAGATTCAGATGTCTAAGGACAACTGTCATGGCTCTGAGAACACTGGTTTTGCAAGCTCTTTATTCCTCTGAGGCTTCCCTCTGCCCAAGGTCTGTTCTGCAAGGGTGCAGCTGTGTAAGGAGGGATCACACTGCTGGGAAGACAGCCCAGGTGTGAGAACGAGCTGGGAAACACCTCACTGGGAACCCTGCCTTGGCTTGGAGCCACATTTATATTCTCCTTGGCCAAGCCACATTGTGTGTCTACATCTGCCCAGTTTTATACCCTGCTAATCCCAACATGGACTTGCTGACGTGACCTCCCAGCTTCCCCTTGGACCTGCAGCTTTGCTCTGGGCTCGTTTGGGGGTGGGACTGGGGCCTAACCCAGTCAGCAGAGCTGCTCTGCTTTCCTTGTCCCGATGCCACTGGGCTGTGTCCATCAGTGAGGGCACAGCTCCTGCCATGAGGAGCAGCCAGCTTCTTCTGCTCCCTGGCACTGGGTCGCTCCTTTCCCTGTGGGTTAAGCATCCACACAGGCTGCTGTAATCCAAGTCCTAGGCCTCTCAGAAAATGCCTTTTCATTTGTTTTCCTGGGAAATTCTCAGTGGAGTTTTCCTGGGAAACATGCTGTTGCAAGTCAGTAAGGAGTGGTGCCAGAGATTCCATCCCAATGGAAAGCACTTGAAGGTTCAGGGTAAGATATTGTCTGGCATTTGGGATATCTGTTGGTGGTTCTGATCTGGAGTAGAATTCAGCTCCTTTTGGCCCATCTATTTTGAGTAAAAATCAGCAAACAGACTGAACATCACAGATCAGGCACAAAACAAAGCCTCTTGGTGGAAGTTTATCCAACACAAACATGCTGGTGCAAAAATTCTACCAGGTGGTCCCCTCTTGGGAGGAGTGGGAGTGGCTTTTATCAGCATTCTCTTGATAAGCAACTAAATTGTACCAGATTCCCTCCACTCTACCAAGAAAATAAATTTTACCCTTCCTTATTGCTCTTACAGGGCAGAGTTTCCTCATTTCATAATGCCATAAGCAAACAAGGAAATCTTTTAGAAGATGGGAATTCAGGTGAACTGCCTCTTCACCTCCAGTCACACTGATGAAAATCTGCCTAAATGCTCCTGCAGTGGAGCCAGGGTCCCTCTACCTGCTGCTCTGGCTCCAGGCTCATTGCTGTGCCCCACATTCTGGATACTGGCCTGGGCATCTCTCTCCAGAGTCCTCAGGGTGCAGGAGCATTTGGGACTCTTTAGCAACCTCCCACATGCTTAGCACAGAACTGTGTCGTGGTTTGACACTGGTTTAAATGCCAAACACACGAAATCCAGTTGTATGCATATAGTCACCCCAAGACAAACTGTAAAAAGAAAAAGTTGTTTTATGAACACTAGAAGTAAGGAATTTTTCCCCAGCTTTCTATCCAACACCTCCTACTGCAAGATCTTGGAGTCCCACCACATTCCCTATAATACTCACCATGGCAACAGTCAAGCCCCCTCACCTTCCCTAGACTCTGCTCTAGTCCTCCTGTGTCCTCTCTAAGGCTCTGTTCCCACTTCTCTCCTGCATTTCCAACAGACCTATCCCTTACCTCCCAGTGGTGCCTCCAATTAATTTCTGTACTTTCCATCCCTTCCTAACACCATCACTCAACTCACATGACTCCTGACTGCTTCTGTCTGGCTGCTGACCTGACAACTGTCTTCTCTGTGTAGTTGGCAACCACTTCACTGTGTTTGACTATCTGGACAGCCTTTCCAGCTGCTAAGCAGCCAAATGAAACATATTTGTCCTTTAGGTGTTTGTTCTTTAGCCCAGCCCCCGAGAGGAAATATTTAGGTATTTATTAACTTTGAGATTACAAGAAATGGCAAAACATCTGTGTGGTGGTGCATCCCCCACTCCCCTTCAGGGGTCACCATGGTCTCAGAAATGCTCATTAGGCCTCGGCCTTGATGGACAGCCTCTGGGCTGTGCTCCTCATGAGCTTATCAGAAACACTGCTATCAGGAACTTATGCTGGCTAAGGAGTGCCCAGTTTTTAACAGCCTTGGGAACTTATCTTACCTGAATAACCACCCAGGTGGAACATTTTTGGTTTTGAACATTCCAACAAAGTTACTGACCCAGTTTGCAGACAGGATGGAAAATTACTGTGACCAAGGCTGTTGTGACTCTTTAAGCAGTGGTCCAAAGTGAGACCCTCTGGGCTCTCCTGGACCCCAGCAGGCTGAGACCAGCAACTCCCTCTCTGAGCCACACAACTCCCAGGATGGATATACTCGGGGTACCACAGCTGAATGACAATAACGGATCCTGGGCTGAGATCCCCACTCCTTGAGGCTCAACCCTTCACCTGCTGAGAAAGTGCAAAGGCACCCGGCATCAGTACTTCCCTGAATGCAGGAAATTTTCACAGGTGTGTACCTTGTACGCCGTCCTTTAGGTGTGCATGTGTGTGAGTGTGAATATGCAAATGCATTATGTATGTTGCTCTCTTAGATGCTTAAGCACCTTAGATTTGTAAGTACATTAAGGCCTATAAGTGAGTTACTGTTGGATCTGTAGTAAATTCCATTTGAATAATTTGTTAAATTGTTTATATTAGTCTATAGTCTAGGTGCTGTTAAACTTTCAGGCCTAAACTGTTGGTCAGGTCTGGGGTGTAGTTTAGCAAGGGGATCTAATCTGAACCTTGTGACTCAATGGGAAGGTTTTCCTTAGTCCTTTTTATCTTTACCGTTTCCTATCCTCATCCTTTCCCCCACAAAGACCACCCACCAGCCTTTATGTAGATAATTTTTGGATGAATTTCAGGTTTAGATTGATTGATTATCAATTCCAGTTTGCTTTTTCTCTGCGTGCTTTAACCATCCAGTAAGTAGGACAATAAACCTTGCCAACAAACTTTGTAGAACTTTCACTTTTTTATTAAATTTGCTTTTGCCAATACCTTTAGTGGTGATTCTTTAAGAGACCTTAAAACACTCATTCACCACACTCTGTCCTTCAGAGAAACTGTGAGATCAGCCTAAAAAGTGAGAGAAAAAATTAAGAAAAGTCACAGTACGCAAAGCTAAAAATGTGTTTTCCTCTCCCAGTACACATGGGATTGCCTCTTACAAGTGCCATGGATATGCGGCCAGAGGACTTTTGTGGCAATGTTTTCTATTTTTCAACAACAGAAGGAGTACTTCTTGTCCCAGAGCAAGGAACGACAGCAAAGAAGAATTTGATTTAATAAAAAAATAGGTCTGGGTGCTAGACCTATGGGTCAGAAGGAACTTGGGATGTTCGTATTTATGTCTGCAAATGAGAAAAAAAGATCAGATTCACACGCAAAAAAAAAGTGCCTTTCATACGGAATTGTACCAAATACAAAGGTTTCTGTATAGCCAGAAGTTTGTGCGTTGCCTAGACATTTTCTATGCAAAAGAGTAATTGCCTTGATGAATCAATGGACTTTATTTATTTATTTATTT
>VYZQ01000816.1:9461-35111 GCA_013400655.1 Mystacornis crossleyi
TGAAGTTCATAGCTAGCAGTACATTACAGGATGAGAATCTTGATCAGAAAAAAAAAAAAAAAGGTATGAGAGGATTTCAGACTATGGTGTTCTGGGCTAATCTGCATTTTTGCAGGGGAATCCTTAAAAATACTATTTAAAAATCAAGTACTGTATGTAAAATTAAAGTATCCCTGAAAGTTGTCAAATGGATGTGGGGATAGAAAACCAGGTCTGAGTCCTGTTGCTTAAAAGAAGAGTTAGATTTTCACTGGTAAAGATATTAGTTCTTAATTGTAAATCCTTCACAGCTGGTTCAGGGATGCTTTACCTGCTCCTAAAAATTGCCCAATGGCTCTGACCCCTCACTGGGAAGTCTGGCTACAAACCAGAGAGGGGTGGAATGAGATCTGACTGGTAAATGCTTTCTGATTTACAGCTTGTCTACTCTGCAGGGTCTTGACAGCAGGGTCATAGAGAAGAGAAAGAATGCTGCCAAGTAGAGTAAGTATTGCTGAAGAATATTTCGGAGAGAAAAGGGAGATTTTTAGCAATGATTTTATGTGTCAGATTAGCAAGCTTTAAAGTGATGTCATTACTAAAAGTGACCCTGAATGGAATTTCTTTGAAATGAGGTTCTATTCTTGCCTTGAATTGGATGAAAATTATTAAACAGAAGAGCTGTTAAGAAAGGAGGGTTTACAACTGAAGTTTAGTGGCAGTAAGACTTCTGCCCTGTTGGCCTCACCTTTAGAGACATGGATTGTGTAATCTCACTGAAGTGTGTCAAATCCTGCTTTCTTCCACCAGTCCTCATAAGATACTCAGACTGAATTACATCCTTTTATCTAGTGTAGAACCAAAAATATAGCATACATAGACCAAAATAAGTAAGTGATTGTCCTGGGTTACCTGGNTTTCAAATTGAGACAGTGGTGATGAGTACATTCTTAAATTCTACACTCCATTATTAATTGTTTCCCTCAGATCTGAAGGTATATGTGGCTGAACACAGATCAAAAGCCAGATTTTTGTGTGTAGTAAATGGGCAACGATTTTCCTGGTACCACACCAAACTCTGGGTGTTTTTGTCATGGCTGGTAGGAAGGAGGGGCTCTATAAACCTCAGACTTGCCCAAGTTCATGCAGATGCTGCAGAGCATGGCTGTGTTCCAAGAGATGTCTTGCCTTGCCCAGAGTGCTGTGCAGAGAGAGCGAGAGCCTGCTCCAGAAATTCTAACTTGCACAGGAGTAAGTGTTGGGGTTTTTAGGAGGTTTTCTTTTTGTGTGTGTGTGTTCTTTTCTTCTCCTCTCAAAGGAATTTTTCCCCATGTTAAGGCACGATTGCTGGGTACTTAACAGAAACAAACGACCTAGCCAGCCACAAGGGAGGGGCCCAATTGTCCCTTTTTGTCTTGGGGGTGTCTTTCTCAGGTGGGGGAGCGGGGACATCACGAGATTTAGAACTGGGAAAAGAAGTGGGATGCTGGTGCTTGGGACTCATTGCTCTCCTGGCGTTTGGAGGGAGCGGAGACTGCAGTGACCGTGGGGAGAATTCATCTCACTGCGAGGCCGTGTTTTCTGCTGTTTGTCCTCCTGCCCTGCCTCCGCCATCCCTTCACCGCTGCTTTTGGAGCTTTCGCTGCGCCACAGCACTGCGGGCACCACCCCTTGCCTGCCGAGGGGTCCCGGAGTTTTCCTGCTGCGACTTCAGAGTTCTGTGCATCTCGCCTGCCACCCGGGATTTTCTTCTGCATTCCTCCTTGCCGATCCAGCCTGCTGCTCCCGGGGAATCCTGCTGAAGTTTTCTTCCGTCCCTTCCCGGCGTGGTAAAGTCCAGCATTCCCACGTGCTCCCCGAGCTCATTCCGGAGCGCCCCTGCCGGCCATCACTGAGGCAAAGGGGAAAGTGCCTGACAGCCCCGGCGGCTGTCACTGGGGTCTGATTTTGTTCATTGTTACTGCCTTAGTTATTGTTGGTTTTGCTTTGCTTTGTTGTACATATATATATATAAGACGTGTTATTCCTATTTCTAATATATTTGCCTGAAAGCCCCTCATTTTCAAAATTATAATAGTTCGGGAGGAAGGGGGTTACATTTCTCCATTCCGGGGTGGGAGGGGGACTCCTGCCTTCCTTAGTAGACACGTGTCCAAACCAGGACAGTAAGTAGTGCTGAGATTCTGGGAAATGTTCCTTTCTTGGACACTCAAAAGAGGCTGCTGGAACTGATGGCTGCAAGAGTTTCATCAGCTTCTGGACCAGCCAGTGCTAAAGCAGGTGTGCACAATCTTCTCAGGACAGATACAAGGTTACTCTGTCAAGAGGCCCTTTAACTGCATCAGCCTGTGCCTGCTATTAAGGTAATAAGGGGCTGCTGAGAGGTAGCTGTAGTAGTGGGAGTTGTGTAACTTCCAGCAGTCTGAGATGGGCAAAACAGCTTCACCTTTGTCTTTAAACCTACCTTTTCCTACTTATCTTCTGCACAGTAAATTGGCCTGTATAATCTCTTACCTTATATATCTCAAAAGTGTAGCAGCTGGTGTGTGGGTGTGTGTCTTGAGCTCCTCTGGGAATTCCTGTTCACCTTTTCTCTAAGTAAGCAGTTTTCCTTCTCACCTTAGCCCCAGTTGTTTGCAATCTGAGAATCTGTTTAAGATTGGAGCCAAGATCTTCAGATTCTGAATTGTTGCTATGAACAAAACTCAGAGCCAAAGGATACTGTGGAAAGACTGTTTTTCACAGGCTTACAATTTTGGAAAAATAAGAGAGCAGCAAAAATCCAATGGGAATCAGGAGCAAAACTAAATTTTAAGATAGTCCCCTCCGACAATATGAACAATAAACTTAAAGTGATATGCAGGTCAAGATCATGGCACACTTTTAGCAAACATTTTTAGCAGTGTTTGAGCCCAGCACTTCCAGTGTCAGTTGCACTCCTTCCCCCAATGAATTAGAAATATTTCACTGTCTTAGTTTAAAAGACAGGTGTCTGCTGAGAAAAGCAGGAGCCTCCCTTGAAATGGAAAATGCAACCCCCTTCCCTCCAAATTATTATAATTTTGAAATTAAGGGGCTTTCAGGCAAAGATATGGGGAAGAGGAATAACAGTTCTTTACTTATATATGTATGTCTATATAAAACAAGGCAGAAAAAAATAGGTTTAAAACTGACAGAGTCAGAAATACGACCTGACACCCTGTTAGGGTGGTGGTAGCAGTCTGATAAGATGGTGGCTGCAGTCCTCCTGAAGTGATGGATGTAGTTCTGTTGAAGCAGTGATCTTGTAAAAAGGGTCTGGTTTTCCTCGGAAGGTCCAGTGGTAGGTATGTAGCTCTTGTCCTCTGAAACTCCAGCGGGAAAAGCTCCTCTGGGAATCCAGTGGGAGAGGCTGCTAGGGTGTTTGACATCTCAGTTTATATTTAGCATGGAATGCTTGGTTCCTCCCTCTGGGCAGAGCATCTCGCAATGGGATGGTGAGTCATGAGGCAAGGCCTTGATGGGCCATTAACAGAAGATAGTCCAGGAGTGAGTTCTCAATGAGTCATGCGCAAGGCATTGTTGGGACCATTAACAGAAGATAGTCCAGAGAGAGGAGGCAGGGAGCACCGCCCCGCCTGGTCTCAACAGCTCATGAAGATGGTAATAGAATGCCTTTTGGGCACATCTTACACTGTAACCTAGGACATTCATAAAGGCAGGGAAGTGTTATTGCTGTTTTCTACCTGAGTAAGCTGATGCAGAGAGGTGAAGGCTGAGGGTTTCCAAACGTGGCTGTCCAGTGGGAAATGTCCTGCAGGAGCTGCAGATATGTAACATTTCAGATTGCTTCAGATGATGCTCATGCCAAAGCCTCGTGGCTTGCTTGAGCATTAGAGCAGATCTTTTACTTGGGTGCTCCATAAATAAGCAGTAGAATATTCTGACTGAAATTTTGCCATTTCTGTTCAACCACTTTCTCAAGTGAGCTTGGTTCCTTCTCTAGAAATGGCAAAGTATTTTCATTACTGAACTACAAAAGGCTCCATTTCCATCAGACCTAAAAAGTCACTAAAATGGAAGATGCTTGCATTAATGAAAATCACCTGCTAGCAATTAAAACAATACTTTCTAAGCAGAATAGCTGAATGTGCCATTGATTTAATGATCCTTGGCAGTGACTGTTTAGCTGGATTTACAGGAAGCCTCACATGACATTTCATTAGTATCACAGTGAATTAACTTTATGGCAGTGTAGTGCTTAATCCAATTTAGACTTGGTATTATTAACGATACTACCAGGGAAATAGTTTTTAAGGCAATTAAACAGCAATATGTAATGTTGCCAAGCATCACTACTGATATCCGATGGCATCACAAAATAGCACATTTTGAACGGGAATTGAAAATGGGAAGATAGCACTTCCTGGTGATTTAATCCTTTGCACTTGGAAGACTACCAAGCCACATAAAAAACAGATTATGGATAACTTTTGAAGGAGTGTAAGCAAATACATTCATCCTCCTGCTGGCTGGCAGCTTCAGTCACATGCAGTGCATGTGTTACCTCTAGCAAATGGTGCTTGGGTTACAAAGGGGGTGGGACAGTGCGGGACAAGTCCTTTCAACAAAGCCAAATCTAATGGCAGGTTAGAACCAACCAAAGCTTTCCACACAGAACATGAAGTAGTAGAACACCTAGGCTCAAGCTCAGGCTGGTGCTCAGGCAGACTATTGCAATCTCATAGTATTTGTATAATGACTCTGTAGCAGTAGATATCTTAAGTAAGTAGCGAGCTCAGATTTCAGGAGAACATCCTTGAATAAAAGATTGGCTCCTTTCTTCGTGTCCATTAGTGTTGCTCAGTAGCAGGTGCATGTCTAAGGGCTCAACCCAAAACTTACTGACAGTGACTGAAAATATTGCTGCTGATGTGAATTCTTTGGGACCAGGAATAGAAACAGGTATTTAGGTTTTTTTGTTCGTTTGTTTTTTGAGCTGCTCTTTCCTCTTAAATAATTCTAGCATGAATTTATATAAAGTAAAACAAAACAACAGAACAGGCTCATTTTGATCAAAATACCTGCTCACATCAATTGTAATTTTTCCTAATATAAGACAGTACCATAATTATCCATAACAGCAAGGAACAATGAATTGGGCCAAGTGAAGTGACAAGTGCATTTTAAGAGATCGTAAAATTCCCATTTGCAGGCATCATTGTGTTAATACCCCATGACCAATAACCCATATCCCCATATACGAAAGTATTATTAAACTATAGTTTATGAGGTGGGCTGCATTGTATGGTGGGCTAGCTGAGAGATCCTGCATTTACATGTTCTGGTTATGTTCTAATTTTGTTCACTGTCTCAGGCTTTTTTTATTTTAAGTTCCAGGAAAAACACTAAAATCCGATGGATAAATGTGTGCGACACCTTAATGTCACCATTTTAAGCAGCAAACTGTGGATTCTCTTGAGACAGTTTCTTTTATCATCTTGATGGATTTCAGTTTGATTCAAATTCTGTTCCCTCTTAATGTTTGACATACAGAATACTACAGATATGTTTAAATGACGCATTAGTTCTAAAAATGATTCTTATGCTAATCCTATTGTTTGTTTCTCTCCTTGGTATTTATAGCAATGCCCAAGTACCTTTCATTTTATTTTATGGCATCAAAATGTAGTAGGGAAAGGAAATAACTTGTCTGCACCCTTTACACGCTAGTGTTTTACTGCCTACACCCATGTGCCAAGGACATGTGCTGTACTACATCATATCATTTAATTTTATTTCCATACAGTGTTTTTTCCATATCACAAGTACCTCCTGCTTGTTGATTTTGTGTAGGCACCCTAATTTGTATGTATGGGTTTGTTTTGGTTTTTCTTTAACTAAGGAACAGAAGTCACTTTTCTGTAACTTCAGTATGCTGGAATAGATCACTTTCTGTGCTGTGACTTAAATTGAGTAGCTGATACTAACAGGAACTTATATAACTGAAGTGAGAAGTTCAAAGCAAACAGTGTGAGTTATTCCCATAATGTGATGTTAAACTGTGGCCTTCCCTACTGAAAATTTAAGTGACTATGAAAAAACTTACATGGTTTAAAAAGGAGATTCACGTCATTCATGAAAGAAAAATCTCTCAAGAAAAACCAAATGCAAAGAAAGTGCCTCAGACAGGAGTCTTTTTGCACAAGTTTCTGCGAGTGTTAGTGGATATTTCAATGCATGTTTTCCCTTTTTCTGCACTATTGTGGGCATCTACTGTGTTTTGGGCTGATTTGATCTCCCGGCTCCTATAGTCTTACATTTTTTATTACCTAGCTAGACTGAGGAGGTAAAGTGTGTGAAATGTATTTAAGCCAAAATGAACCAAACTTCGTTGGTGATTATTGAAACTAAAAATTCTTCCCCTTCCTAGTTCAAAGGCTCTCCAAAACCTGGTTCAGGCTTTTCTTACCCTTGTTCCAGAGGCCACTGTGCAGGCCAGAATGAAGTGCAGTTACTTGAAGGTTGTTGTGGTCTGTGCTTGCTTGCTCAATATAATTGATGACATATGCTCTAGACCTCAGTAATGAAGCCCTGAGGAGATTGAGCAAGGTACTTGGGGGTGAAGTTTCTGCTCATGAAGTAATATTAATGTGAGTGGAGTTATGTATGAAGCCCCAAGCAGGGGCTTTGGGGAGAGCCTTCTGCAACTGTGGACCCCACAGGTGTGCTCTTGGCCTCTGACGTACAGTGTCTGATAATGTGGGACCTGTTATGAGCAGATTGTTTTGGAGAGTGAATAGGACAAATAAGGAATGTAACAATCCCCTGTAACCCGTAAGCAATGTTAAACTACCCCCTCTTGGGCATTAGGGCTGGGGAAAGCCTTCTGCATAAAGGGGCTGAATTTTCCTTTCTACTACCCCTGTCATGAGATGAGCAGAAGTCCACACAGCAAACAGTTAACCTTAAGGATGATCATAATTCCATAATGAGTTCTGTTGAATGTCTTAATTTCCTTTGTGCCTCTAAAAGCACAGATTTTATTGGCATAAAAGTTGTCATGAAACAAATCAAATCCTTCAGTTATGTTAGATAAGTATTTCATTAATAATGGTCAATTAATGTATCAGTGCAGCACAGTAATGGTGTCTGAGTTTATATTACAGAAACACCACTTCCCCTCTTTGCAAAACGCTTTTGTTCTTGGAAAGCCAAACCATTTGTGTTGAAGCAGTGACTGACATGCTGAACCCAAACTATGCTGTCACACCCCACGTTGCTGTGCAGACACCACTGGAGGGATGTGGGAGGTATCTGAGGACCTGGACTCTGCACCTTATTCTCTTGTAGGTTTAGCTCTCAGGTACACTAATTCCTCTGTACTTTTCCAAGGGGAATTGTGGTCTGCAGTTGATTTTAAGGGTGGGAAATTGTTGCCAATTTGGCCAAGGAATTTATGAATCTAGAATCCCTAAACAGTTGCAAAATTCTAGGAATTAGAGATGGAAAGACACTATGAAAGATCATTTGAACACATGTGCCAAAGCAGTATTGTTTTGTGCAGTTAATTCTCCAGTGCTTCTTCTAGACAGATTTTAAAAAGCTATTATATGATGTTCACAGTCAGTGCTAAGGAATACTGTATTCTGTGACACTTCAGTTTATGCCGCTTCAAACCTGTGAAAAAGCATGTATTCACATAACACATGTATGTATCATAAGGGTGTGCCATTTTTCATGGCTTTTCAGAAAAAAAACCCCCACTTTCCAATACTAGTGAACTTCTCCCACAGCCACTACTGGTGCTTGGATGTTAAATGACATTTGGAAATGAGAGCTTTGGAATATATGAACATTAAATGATAATTTTCCTGGGGTATTTCAAAGGCTGTATTTCAGAATTTGAGTTTGTGAGCATCTCACCTTTTTTTCTTCACAATATAATGTAGACTTAAGAACTAGAAACTCACAGAAAATATGTGTGGGTGGGGAAGAGAGATCTGGACATCCTCTTCTTCTGCAGCCTTTGCCTGGGTGGTAGAAGTGCCTGTNGTATTTCATTAATAATGGTCAATTAATGTATCAGTGCAGCACAGTAATGGTGTCTGAGTTTATATTACAGAAACACCACTTCCCCTCTTTGCAAAACGCTTTTGTTCTTGGAAAGCCAAACCATTTGTGTTGAAGCAGTGACTGACATGCTGAACCCAAACTATGCTGTCACACCCCACGTTGCTGTGCAGACACCACTGGAGGGATGTGGGAGGTATCTGAGGACCTGGACTCTGCACCTTATTCTCTTGTAGGTTTAGCTCTCAGGTACACTAATTCCTCTGTACTTTTCCAAGGGGAATTGTGGTCTGCAGTTGATTTTAAGGGTGGGAAATTGTTGCCAATTTGGCCAAGGAATTTATGAATCTAGAATCCCTAAACAGTTGCAAAATTCTAGGAATTAGAGATGGAAAGACACTATGAAAGATCATTTGAACACATGTGCCAAAGCAGTATTGTTTTGTGCAGTTAATTCTCCAGTGCTTCTTCTAGACAGATTTTAAAAAGCTATTATATGATGTTCACAGTCAGTGCTAAGGAATACTGTATTCTGTGACACTTCAGTTTATGCCGCTTCAAACCTGTGAAAAAGCATGTATTCACATAACACATGTATGTATCATAAGGGTGTGCCATTTTTCATGGCTTTTCAGAAAAAAAACCCCACTTTCCAATACTAGTGAACTTCTCCCACAGCCAGTACTGGTGCTTGGACGTTAAATGACATTTGGAAATGAGAGCTTTGGAATATATGAACATTAAATGATAATTTTCCTGGGGTATTTCAAAGGCTGTATTTCAGAATTTGAGTTTGTGAGCATCTCACCTTTTTTTCTTCACAATATAATGTAGACTTAAGAACTAGAAACTCACAGAAAATATGTGTGGGTGGGGAAGAGAGATCTGGACATCCTCTTCTTCTGCAGCCTTTGCCTGGGTGGTAGAAGTGCCTGTAGTACAGGAGAAGCAGACGTTTTATGAATGATACTTTTTGGGAGTAGTATTAAAATTTCAGGGGAAATCTCTTGCTGCTGTAATTATTTGAATCCCATCTATCTCTGCCAGTTTTTATGCCTAAATTTTAACTTGGATTTAACATCCTGTCATTGATGGTTCTGAAGTTGATAGTGTCAAATTCACGGGTCTTGCTCTTGGTACAAAGACCAGAAACTTTCTTCACCTAGAGAATATTGTTCCTCTGCCATAAAAGAGGAGCAGCAACTTTTTTTTTTGTCTGAAAAATATGTATTTTTATTTTTTCTGTTGAGTTATTGACAAAAAAAATCTGATTTTCAACTTTGTGACTGAGTTTCAGACTTCAGCATATCTTGTTACTGTAGAAATTATTTAAGCACGTAAAATATTTTCCAAAGGGCCAGAAAAACCTTTCTAATTCTCCCTGTTTCTAAAACTAAATGTTATTGCTCAAATGTTGATCTTTTATGCCAGAGCATTATGAGCTTCTGCTTCCTAGCAGATGTCTAACCTCTCTGATGCTGAATTAACACAGAAAAGATTGAAGATGCAGGTGCTGTATGTGGAATGAGAAAACAAATATGAAATTCATTAAATTCCCCTGTCTTCAACTAGATTTCAGATAGATAATTGAATACACATAGCTGAACCCAAGTTTTTAATCAGGTAATATTGAAAAGATCACAGTCCAATGAAATAAGCATCATATTTCTGCTCTGGTGATTGGAATACCTGAATTACTGACTTCTGTGGTTTCAACTAAACTTGCAGTATAAAAGCCAGGCATATTTTTATTGCATCAGTAGGTATTTCAGTGACAGTGTGGTCTTTCTAAGGAAGCTTCAGCTTGTGAATATCTCCGAGCATGAATTTGATAGAAAAAGTGTCATATATTAAATAGGTGAAATAATACATGTACATCTTTGTTCTAGATAGGACTGCATAAAAATACATCCAAGGCAGTGAGACTTGGAGGGCTATTTCAGATGTTTCTTGCAGTGACAGCACAATCTCCTTACGCTACTTTTGACTCTTACTATTGACTGATGTTCAAAAGCAACCCCAAAAAAGCTACATGGGAACTTGTTCAAGATTTGCAAACTTCTTATATTGTTCCATGTTTGAAAGAGACAAATTTCCTCAAGTATTTAAAAAAGTTATTTAGAAGAAGGAATATCTCTAGGGAACAGGTAGTGACTAGGTAAGGGAAGTCATTTTGTTGAGGACTTTATGACAGGAAATTTTGCAAAAAAAATTACTGTGCTCTTTTGGTTGACTCAGGCTGATTTCTGATTTAGGCTGGCTTCAGATGGAATAAGGTAGTGATTAAGTTCCTGCCTGTTGCTCCTAGGAGGAGGTTAGTACCTAGTCCTCTTGGAAAATTCAAGAAGCAGCATTTTTTTCCTGTGAAAGCATCCAAATAAATTCCCCTAGAGTGGGGAATGAATGATGAATGTACACATTGAATTTCATCATGTAAAAGAAATTTGTTGTCTTACCCTTGCCAGTCTCTTTGCCCAATAAGATGTCCAGTGAGTAAATCTCTGGGGCAAAATTCCCACCAATCTCTCCATAGTATGGGATCATTTGACTTAAGACTAACTCTCTGCATGGAGTTAGATGAAACACAAGCTGTATTTTGTACACCTGCTATAGTCTCCTTGGATTCAGTAAGCTCTGCTTGGAGAGAAGTTTTCAAAAGTGTTAACAACATCCTCTTGCATCTTGTGTACCTACTCTTGTCTCCTTTCAAGAACTTTCAGGAAGTAAGCTGAACCTGACAGTTCAGAGATCACCCCAAACTGTAAATTTTTGGACTGAAGCATCAGGCCTGATGAACAGTGTGAAGAGAGAGAGAGGAGTTGCAAAGCAATACTGTTTTATTCCAATGTCTCTTTTTTATATACTGCTGAATTTTTCCTCGTTAAATGCACTGAGCCCTATGAAAATACCACTGAATAAGGTAATTGCTTGTAAAAATCAGGGGCTCTCTAGTCCCCTTTCAGTGAAGAGAAATCACTTGCTAGAAAAGTACTGTAATTTGGCGGTGTGAATAGATGGTCACTGTGGCTGAGGACGAGACAAATGACATTGGAAGCTCAGTGTTTACCCTGTTTTTGGCGTGACTGAGTTAAGTGTGGCTTCTGGTAAAGGTATTTTTGAATGATGACACAGTACAGGTACCAGAACTCAACAAAAGCCACTGTTGGCTTTTTTTTTCTTTCTGCTACCTAGATAAGTGAGATGTGGCACAACTATCCTGATGCTTTGGACACTGGGATAGAGGAACTATTTTCCACAGCGAGTCACCTTTGTGGTAGAATGTAACAACATCAATTTGTGCCTAGTGAGCTGTGCTGAACCAGCTGCATCCACAACTTAATCCATTTCAGTCTCAGGCTTTTTTATTTTCTGTGTTTGATCAGCAAAACAGGCTTTTAGCTCCCTGAAGTGGAGGCTGGTTCCATGGCATTGTGTGTGTGGAGCCTCCCTGCCAGAGTCTCTGGTGTGGCTGCATCTGCTCAGTGGCCTCAGAGCCTCTGACCCAGGTGCTCCCTTTAAAAAGCCTTTGTTGCCATGAAAGAGTAGATGACCATGGACAGGAGGGAAAATCCATCTGTTTCTCAGGTGATCTGGAAAAAAGGCTGTTTTCAAGTTGATGTGGCTGTTGGAAGGACTCGATGGTTTGTTTAGTGTTGTTTAGAGGCATATCTTCGATTTCATCAGGCGTTCCTGAGAGTTTCCTGCAACACTGTATCAGCTGGTTATTTATTAAGATCTTCATACAGCTTAATGAGAGACACAAAGCAGAAACATTTATAGTTTCAGTACTGCTGGGAAGTCAGAATGATTTACAGAAAGAGAGAAGTACAGATAATTGCTGTTTGAGGCGAGCTTGCACGTACCCCACAGAAGCTTCCAAGAGACTGGAAAGGAAGTGCTGGCCTTGCTGAAATAAATGGCAGTGCTTCCACTGAGTTCAGTGGGGCCAGTGTTTTACCCAAAGAAAACATAAACTGAGCAAGAATATAGTCTGGGACTGAAAGAGGTGGGAAAATCCAAGTTCAAACACTTCGATTCAGGTTTCCAAGCCCTAATTCTTAATTTATGAAAAAAAGCGCTACAGTACAAAATGCTGTTTCTAGTTATTCAGTGAAGCTTTCTCTTCAGGGAATTTGCTACTCTCACAATATTTACTCCTAAACACAGCTCTCCCAGGCTTACAAAGACAAATGTCTGGCCAAAAAAGAAAAGCAATGGCAGTGGAGATCTAGTCTTGCCAGAGACTGGAGAATACTCCATATGCAGACATATGCAGACATGAAATCTGAGAATCATTCAACAAACTTCTGTTAAAATTCATGAGAAAGGAAATTTTCAGATTTCCTGGAGAGATGTTAATTAACTACTTCCTAGGACCTTGGCATGTTCTCAAAAAAATTCAGTGTCAAAACTCCCACTGACTTGAACAATGGAGTTCTAAATCCTTTGAGGTTACTGTTATTTGAGAGCAAACTGAAAATTTCTTACCTTGCAAGACCTGAGTTCAGGGCCTCACACTCCTCTGATTTCCCTAGAATAGCTGGTGACATAAATAACACCTGAAACAGCCCTGAGCTGCATTCATTTGAGGGCTTTAGGTGTTAGGGAAGTCATCAAATACAATAGGAAACACAAAGCCCCAGTAGTTTAGCTCTGGCAGGTAAGTAAAAGGAGGCAAAGGATTTTTCAGAGTTGGTGTGTCAGTCTTTGCTCCCACCCTGCCCCCCAACGCTTTTGCTTTAAGCAATACATAATTTCTGTTAAAGACGTGAGAACCCATTTAGGATTAATTTCCCCTTATTACACTGCAGACAACTCAGAGGTGTGCATGGTAGTATAAAGACAAAAAAATGAGGCAATCCCACTGGGAGGGTTTTAATTCTTGAAGTAGGACAATCTGTTTTATTTTTGAAGCCCAGATTTGTGACAGGAAGAGGTGCAGATTGTACGTTCTCAGGAGTGTTTTGGCAGAGTGCTTTTGGGAGCAAACTGAGGATGTGGGTGGTAAGGGTGTAAGACTGGCAGGGGTTGGTGTCACTGGAGTGAGCATGGCAACCCTTTTGGGAACCTTTTCTTCTCCTGAGAATGCGTGGGGTCCTTCCACCCCAGACCTGCTGTCTGCCCATGTGCTGCATCTGCCACAAACCCGCAGTCACTCCTGGCTCTGGTCATTGTGCTCTGGGTGCCTGAGCTGCTCCAGTTTTGGCTTCTGAGGATTCATGTTGCTATTGCAACAGTGTGTGATTGTGGCTGGTTTCCTGTAAGGATGCAAGTGATCTCTTCCTTAAACCTGTTCATGCCAGCACAAGGGCAAACAGGCTGGGGGGAAAGAAAGGGGGAGTGGACTAGAAAAGAAAGGAAGAGAAAAAGAGGAGTGGAAAAAGAGAGGCATAGACAGGACCATGGAACCTTCAGGTTCCTAGGAAATGTTTCTTTATTTTTCAAGGAAATTCATTTTGGTTCAGGGTGTATTTTTCTACCTGACATGGATGAACACAATGAGTATGTACAACACATACTTTGGTTCCTTCATGTGAAAAGCTTAAATCAGAAAAGTATTGGAAAGAGAGGAGAGCTCACCTGTCACCTCTGTCTGCAAATAAAATTCCTAATATGTAGAGGCTGAATCCTTCTTTCAGCATGGAGCTTGTCAGAACAGCTTGTGCATTCTCCTGGTCTAGTCACAAAGACTGGGGAGACCACATCCAAACCCTGACTTCTACTCCACTGGCAGAACCTCCACTTTCAGTGCAGATGGGAATAAGAGATGGAAAACATTTTGTCTCTAACATGGGCATGTTTTAATATGCAGCTGCTGACAAACCTCAGCTCTTTTGGAAGACAGATCTACAATGGGTTCTGGAAGAAAAAAAAAGTGTTAGTTTATTGTATTTTGCTAAGGTTTAGAAGAAATCTTGAAGGAATGTCAAGCACCTGGATTATCTAATCTGTTGCTATGCCTTGCTGAAGATTTTTAATTATCAAGAAATGGCTGATTTTGCAGAAAAGAGCTTCTGGCCAAGAAGTGAAATCATAAAACCATCTGTATCATGTGTTTCATTTGGATTGCTCTACTGCTAAGCCCTAATTGTATAAGTTTTTAGACTGGTATGTAATAGTCTTGGAGGGAAATAAGATGCCTCTTGTCTTCATTTCACAAAACATTAGTACCTCATCCTGGTAATTTCTCTGGCTGATGTCCAACATGAAGTCTGCTGTGTCTTCATTGTTTCATTGAGAGGAAGTTATTGCCAGTATTCAAACCTGTTCTGCCTGACCAACATGACCAAAAGGATTGGGAAAAGTGTACAAAGTCTAAAATGTGTTATAGAGGGATGGCCAGCAGTCTTAATTATTGGGAGCCTTTCAGCCAAACTCTGTTTCACCATTAAAGTTAAAATGCTGTGTTCATGAATTTTTGTGCCTTTAACCTTACAAAAAAATTAAAGTTCATTTTATGTCTCTATTCTTCCATTGTGCTCTGCCACAGTGGTGAGGGAATCTGCCTGTTTGTTCTGCCTGAGGTGAGAGGGATCTTGACGCCTTTTCTTCCACCTGTTGTAGACAATGACTTGTGGTTTAAGTTCTTCCTTCCTGGATCCTGTTATCTTTCATGAATTAAACTAAAGTCTAAAAATTGTCTGTAATGATTGCATGTTAGCAGCTTTTCTCAGCTTACTGCCTATAAGAAATAAATAGCAGTGATTAGTGATAATATTTTGTTTTTTCTCTCTGCTATTTATATCAGAGCACATCTTCAGAAGATAGGCAAATATCATACCAGATGAGGCTTGGCAAAAGCTGCAGTACAGATAGGTAGAGGTATTCTTTGAGCCTTTGCTAATTGCTGTGAGTTACTCTCCAATATCCCAATACCAGCAGCCCATGTGAGACTCCTTAGCATGCTGGAAAGTGGCAGGGTGCTTGGTGCAGCCAGTCAGTTTTTCTTTCTTCAAGAGTCTTAGAATAAGAGGTAGAGGGAAGGACAGGGAAGCTGTACTCTCAAAATGCTGGGCAAAGCAAAGGAAGTCTCCAGAACCCCTATCACTGCAGAGGTAATAATTCAGCTGTTCTGACTCAGTCTCCAGGACCCTTTCCCCCTTGAGTGCACAGTGAAGCAGGGTGCCGAACTTGGATTCTTAAATCACACACCTGAAAGCACATAGACAAGTATCACCATCCTATAGAATGCTAGGGTTGGGATAAGGTTCAGGCTACATCCCATCTTCCAACATTTATGAATAAAAAGATTTTTTTGAAGTTAGAACTCAATCTTTTTCATTGAAGAAAAAAACCCCCATTCAGTCCCTCAGTGTTGCCAGCTCTTCTGCTTTTTACTGCNGAGCAATGTCACTGTGTCTGTGGTTAGGTGTTATTTGGTGAAAGTTTTCAGAGATAGATCTCCTGGAGGGTAGAATACCCAGTTAATGGAATTACATTTGTTTCTACTAGCCAAAGATGCAACTCTGATGTGTGTTCTTTTTTTTGATAAGGCAAGTAATCTTTTCCACATGTGGGTTGTTTCATGATTTCCTCCACATCTACTGATATGGGGCAGGCAGGACAGTGATCAGAGTTTCTGGTCATAAACCCTGTCAGGCTGCAGATCCTGGTTGGAAAGTCTGCTCCTGAAGTGTTCAGGGTAACCAAAGGAATTGGAGACGTTGGAGGCCATGCTAAGCAAGTCAGCCTTGCATGTTGTCAAGTCCAAACAAGGGGTTCCAGACCTGTCAGCTGAAAGCTACAGGGTGTTTTGTAGAGAGGAGCAGTGAAGCCTGAGCACAGATTTCAGTCAGTAATCATGCAGTAAAGAGAGCTGTCTTGAGGTCTTTATTACGATTTGGGAGTTCCAAAGGTTCAAAAAATGTATTTTCTGGTTCCTTGGCTATTGCTTTTGCTATTATATCTAAGAATGGAAAAGTAAATTTGGGACTACCTGAAATTTGTTTTCCTTGCTGCAAATCAGCTTTTCGTCTTTTGGAGTGGGTAATTTCCTATGCAGCATAATTGGTCACTAATCACAAGAACACACAGTGGACTCTATAGTAAAGAGCTGTTTAAAAGTGAGGTGAAAAACATCTGTAGTTTTCACAAAGTTAGTTCTTTTTAAAACAACAGCTGTTTTGGAACATCTGCAGCCATATCATGTCAGCTGATTGAGCCACTGCAGAGGATAGCTTTGACTTGACTGGCAGCAGCAGGCCTCCAGAAAACATTAGAACATCTGGAATGTGGTACAGTCAATGTTTCGACTGTGATGAGCTTTGGCGACTCTTGCTAATCTCAGTCTGATTCTTGTTGAGCCTAAATATAGTGCCTGGAGAGCTTTCATGTTTGTGATACTGCCATTTGATAAATTGTACTAGTTTAGTCAACCTCAGATCTTCCATTAGAAGAATCCTGATAATTCTGAGGAACAACATGCATGCTTTGTTTGTAAATAATATACTGGGTTTTTTTCCTAATGCTTCTAGGCACACACCGAACTATACCTACTGTCACAAATCCTTTGAACAATTCAGTAGCTGGAGAGTATTCAGGTATGCAGACATCAAGTCTGTACAAGAGGAATGGTTTCATGAGTCTTGCATTTAGGCTCTCTAAAGACAGTACAGTTACCACAATCAAAGTGACAGAATCAGAGGAATTAAACAAATCGAAATTCAAGGAAGAGGAAAATAAACACCTGAAGTCCTCTGTAAAGCAAAAATAAAAAAAAGTTAACATGAGAAATGGGGAAGTGTCAGACTTCCTTTGTTTGTGGAGCAGTTGACCTGGGTTTAAGTAGTTGGTTTTGTCTGGGTGCAAAATCAGGCCAGCAGTGTGTGACCCTAGCTTCCAGTAAGTAGATGGGAGAATTGCATTTTCCTTGAAATGGACTCCTCACATTTTTTTGTGTAATTATATCTGCCTGCTTTAGAATGTTTTGTGCAAATAGAACAAAATGACTGACCAAAGGAAGGGGTTTTGCTCAACTCTACTTAGATAAAGTGAAAATAAATCTCTTGAGCAAAAAAAAAAAAGGTCTTATTTATTTCTTCAGGTGACTCTGAATTCACTGAGTGCTGTTATGTTACTGTTTTCTGAACTAAGTGGATCTGGCTTTCGGACTTAGCTAATGTTCCTCAAATACACCTGGTTTCTGGCAGCTTAAGGGGAATGAGGATGTCAGAAATGTGTCTTGACAGGGCTTTGTTACTGTGATGGATTTAGGCTCTT
Organism: Mystacornis crossleyi; assembly: GCA_013400655.1. NCBI lineage: Eukaryota > Metazoa > Chordata > Aves > Passeriformes > Timaliidae > Mystacornis > Mystacornis crossleyi. The sequence goes on from VYZQ01000816.1 coordinate 26,712, forward strand.
TGCTTCTCACAGATGCTATGAGGTTTTGTTTTAAAAGCTAAGCTGTTATAGGCTTGCTTGATACCTTTTGAATATGGACAGAGCATCCGTGATAGCTAATTCATTATCTCAGGTTGGGAACCTTGCCCTCAACAAACATTTAATCCACATAGCAATGTCTCTTGGCTGTGTGCAGTCCTGGCCCATCTGCTGAAGTGGCAAGGTGCCTGCTCCTTGGGGTACAGCTTTGAAGGGTTGATGGGTTTAATTTGGTGTGGTCTGGCACAGCGGAAATGCCATCACCTCTTCAAGAGGTACTTTCTGTGAGCTGTGCCATCTTATCATGCCTGTTGATACCACATTCAGAGTCCCTTGTAACAGGTCTGGGAAAAGGAAAGACAGAATTCAAAACCAGGTATCCAGGTTCGTGGTAATGTAGTTTATTTTTGTAGATATCAGTTAAATAAAGTCCTCACAGAATATGAAAACACCAGGCACTCAACATTACAAGAATGTGATAATGACTCCCAGGGATGGAACTGCTCCAGAGAAATCCAACCACGTTCTCCATCACAAAATATTTTAGCTACCTGTCTGTTCTAGCCATTACTTAGTGACTGCATTTGTTTCTTTTGAGTTGTCAGCACCATGGCATCCACTATACCTGGTTGCATTTTGAAAGAATATAAAATGTGTCTGATTTTAACCAAGTATCATCACTGAAGGCTGGATTGAAGTAGAGTAGTCAATTGCAAGTATTTAATCAATTAAAAATTCTGATTAGCACTTTGCTGATGAAGAAGGCACTATCTCAGTAGACATGTAATTTCTTGATAATTTCGTTATAGAAATGAGATTTCAAGATGTTCAGAAAAGCGTAAGTGATGTCCCACACAGCTGATGTCATTATTTGGGAGATGTTAGGAACAGACTCAGAAGTGGGTTGGAGCTCCTGATGCAAGTATCAGCACTGATTCTGATTCAGTCTGGTTCTTGCACAACTTCAAGGGTCACTGTTGAGCTTTAGGTACATGAACTGCGTAGGCTTTTGGATTTAGGCACATGAAATGTGTAGGCTCTTGGATTTAGCTCTTATGCACTGGATTGTCCCCTATAACAAAGGGACAATACCACTTCCTCCCTTTATGGCAATAAGGCACTTTGTCCCATGCTTATGACCACTGAGTACCTCAAAGTTCATTGTCCTCAGTGAAACAGGCAGGGTGACATAGTTCCCTGTCCCTAAGGAACCGGCCAGAGCTGCTGTGAACCAGGTGTCCAATTCCCATCAGTTTTGTGTTATCATTCCATCTGTGACATGTACTGATAAAAGTGACAAGGAGTACGTGGGGTTTGGTGGCTCACAGCTGATTTTTCTCTGAGTATTCTGGTTCTGCTGCCCTGGGCTGGGAGGAGAAGGGCTGCCTGTGTGGGCTTCTGTGGAACTGTTGCTGGAGAGAGGAGGAAAGGCTGTGAGCAGCTGGAAGTGGTGAGGAAAGGAACCAGCTGGAGCTCAGACTGGGGCCCATCGGTGGGAGTGAAGCAGGCAGGGCTAAGGCAAAGGCAAGGGACAAATGCAGAGACTCAGAGGTGAGCGAGGGGATAAAGTCTGTGCACCTTGGGAGTCGCTGGACTGCTTTGAGAGGCAAGAAGATTTATTTACACACCTAAGGAGCACCTGTTCTCCTTAATTAGTCTTTGAAAATTGATAACATCTTAATATAAATTTGATTCTGAAGGTCAGTCTAATATTGTATTGTATGATGCTAAATTGCTCTTCTCACAGTTAGGGGAAATAATTAAAAGCACAAGCATGCTGGTTTTGATTAAGAGTTTATTTTCTTGCTAAGAAAAATTGAGTTTCATGGAAATAATTTTGGGACTTTAGTTATACTGTTTCTTAACCTCTTCTTTGCCATTAAACTACTTGTGTGTGAGCGCTTGGAACAAAGAGGTATCAGCAGAGCAGATGCACATGGTGTTTTCTCTGGAGGTCTTTGTAATATCTTTCCCAGGAAACCTATTATGATACAAGGTAGAGTGAATTTTCTAGGACTTAGGTGGTAACACCAGTCATCTGGGGACTCTACAAAACCTCTGTTGCTATATCTCTGGCATAGTTGTTTATTTCACCAGTTCCACCCATGGTACTGCAGTAATTTCACACAATTTAAAACTTATGCTAAAACACAAAGGCAGAAGAACAAGAAGCTTGATTATTCTTGTAAGGATTTATTCCCTCCACACTTATTTTTTTGTTTCATTCATCATTTAGTTTTTTTGCAAATGGTGGTCAAAGCCTAAGCAGAGATGTCTTCTCCCAAGCCTCCACTTCTCAAACACATCTGTGCCATGATGCCAGCCCTGAAAGTGAGTGCAGAAACATCTCACTTTCAGTGTGAAAGTAAAATAAAGGAGAAGTCTTTTTTAGCCAAGAGTGCCATAGGGGAAATGTAGCTTGAAATGTGATCCTGATGGCTTAAGTACACATAGGGAAATAACAGGAAATCCACACTATTTTAATTTTGTAAAATTCATGGTTCTTAAGCCATGTTTGGAATTCCTAGGGATCTGGCTCATGATTTGTGAATGCGTCAAAGTGACAGTACTGTGCTGTTTTAAGTAACCCAGATCTCACTTATTCACACCGAGTAGCTGCATGTCACAGAGAGCTGTTTTCCTCTTCTGTTTTCTCCTCTTCTTTTGTGTTCTGTTCTAGAGCTGGATTAACCTCATGTTTTCCAGGAAAATGAACATTCCACACCTTGGGGTGGAAACTTACTAGTAAGGCACACTTTAAATGCAAAAAAAGGAGCCAAGTTTTCTCTCTGTATATGTTTACATGAGCACTGTAGCAAAAATTATTACAATGGCATGACAAAGTCATGAGTGACTTTATAGTGGATTTTTCAGTTAGAATAACATTTGCAATTATAGGAGACATTTGAGCTATTTCACATCAACTCCTTTGTAGCAGTAGGAAAGATTACATTTGATTCAGGACCCGTCGGAGGATGCTGGAAAGATCAGTATTTTTCCTCTCCCTCATAGCAGTTTCCCTGTGCAGCTGAGATATTCCTGACTGATAACCAGCAGTCAGTGGGAGCAGTGTGGATGTGGTCAGGATTCTCCTCTGCCCATACAAGGGGGTTCCGCTTCTGATATCAGGGAGGGTGGACAGAGGGGTGCCACCGCAGCTCTGAGTGTTTGTTGGGCTCAGTGCATGGGGCATCTCAAACTTGCCAGGCTGTAGGAAATGAGGTCAGACATCATCTCTGAACTGTGGTTTGAAGGTTAAAAAAGGCTTTAAAATGCTTTCCTGGGTGCAGAAATATAGTCTGTTTTGCTGCTGAAGTAAGTTTGAAAGGGAGCCAAAAACAATCCTTGTGGCTATAGACTGTATATGAATTGGGTTCAAAAGAGAGACCACTTGTTCTATTGGACTGACAGGTATTTTCAATTTTTTTGCAGCATGATTTCATTACTCATAGTTACCTAGATTTATTTTGTCCTGCTGGAGGCACTTATTGGGCACAGGGGTAGATTTAATTTTAATAGAGGTGTGGACCTGGCTTTAGTTATAGTACTATTAGTCTGGGGTGAAGAAGGGAAATCAAACTCAGATTGTTGATTTGCCTCTTGGCTGAGAGCTTATCAAGAGGGAAATAAATTTGCAGTAATAAAAGCTGTTCTTGACATTCCCTTATGCAGAGGAGACAAAGGTGATGATTAAATGGAGGTTACACATTAAAACTTCATAGCCAGAGGAGAGAAGAAAGGACACAGCAGGATGATGCCTGTCTGTCCCATTGGATGCTGCTGGCTTCTGGTATTTGACTTTATTATGGACTCCAAAGAGTTGAAAGATAATTTTTCTGCTTCTAACGGGTAGGATATGTGGTGCCAATTTCAATTATTTGTACAGTTTAGTTGTGAGGTCATGAACACATCCCTGGTTATCCTTTATGCTCTAATTTGGATTTCTTTCCAATAGCTCAGATTAAACAAGGCTGTAGGGTCAAATAAAGATGTGGGCTGGAACTGACTGGGTTTTCCACTCATTCTTGTGCTGAAGAGAAGAACGTTTTCTTAGAAATATAATTTGCATACAGACTCTTCTCCCCCCATCCCTTGTTAAATGCAGTTTTTTTTGGAGAATTAATGGAAACCTAGACTGATTCAAAAGGGCAATAAAGACTGTGGTTATGCACGCACACCTAAGAATTTTGCAATTCTGCAATAACAGACACTTTGAAGAAATTGAACCGTACTATCACTATCCTGTGCAGTGCCATGCTCTGGGTATAAGTAGAGTAACACTAAAGGGTTTTTGTCTACTGCCTGCATCAGGCCGTGATAAGCCAGTGGAGAAGCTGGAGATGAATATGTGATATGCATGGGAGGTACAAATGGTCTGAAAGAGAAGTGACTGCAATTCCTATTTTATTGATGGCCTAGAAGGGGAGAACAACACTGCAGTCATACCCATTGAAGAATGTGTTTGTGTACACAGAAATGAAGTCTCTGAACTTTCTGCTGCCACAGAGGGGTTCTGTACCTTTACAAGACTGCATTTCTCTGATTTTTGCATTTCCAACTTCTTCATGCTATGTAATCAACTAAAAATAAATTGCTTAGTGCTATTTTTTGCCATATGTGACAAAGTTGTATGGATTCTACAGGAATATTGATGAAAAGATGGGAACTCAAGAAACAATACAGTCCAAGGACGCTACCACCGAACTGTGCACTGCTTCAGTTGTTTGTCTAAGCTATCCTTAAAGATTACCCATGATGAAGACTCCATAAACTTCTCAAGCAATGTGCTGTTCTGTCCTTGAATTTAGAAATCTTTGCCTTATGTCTAATCCTTTTCCTTACTGTTTCATACACAAAACATCTGGGGAGCAGCACACTCCCTTCTGTTTACCAGACCTTTGCACACTTGGAGGTTATAGTCACCCAGCCCCTTCACCCTCTCCTCCAGAATAAACAACTCTGGCCTTTCAATCATCCTTTGCAAGTCTCATTTTCTAGAAGTTAAAAAATAATGCATTATCTTGATGGGCCACGTGGGAGAAGGAGGCTGCCAAGTGAAATTCTGTGAGAAATTATTCATACTCCAAGATGTGCTAATGAAATATTTCATAACTTCATTAATATGATCACCAGCATGGTATCTTTTAGATTCATGGAAGTTTGTGTTCCTTCAGTGTGGTGCGAATGAAGTTGTTAAGTTTGTTTTTCTGAGAATAAGTGTTGTAGCATAAATTAAAATAAATGGGCTGGAAGTGCGTGTACTGGATGTAGGCATCAGTGCCGGCAAACAGCAGTACATGTGGCAGTAGCTCAGTGCTCAACTCACCAGGGCACTGGGGGCTGCAGGCTGGGAAATATCAAGGCTCTATTGATATTAGAAATGCCAGCCTCTCCTTTTATAATAATCTCCATCCAAAGCCTGTCTCTCTCATTGCAACCCTGTTGTTTCCATTGGTGATGCTTGTTTTTAAGTGTCAGCTGCCCCTTTAGAAGGCAAATGAGACCACTAAAAATGCTCTGAGGCAACCAGTCATTTCTAATATTTTTTGAATTGACACAGCTTGACGAAGACATATTGGTGTCTAGTTCTCTCCCTCCTCACAAGCTTTTTTCAATATTACCAGTAATGTTAATGAGGCAACCTAAGACATTCCTTTTCTTTTTGTTCTACACAGTATCAGAGTAAGATTGAGATTTTCCAGCATAGTGTGCAAATGATTAACATAATCTTTGTTTCAACTGCTCCTTTGTCTCCTTCGTGCTTCCTTTTCCTCATTTCCTTTTCCCTTTTTCTTTCCCTGTTTCTTTCCTTAACCACTCGTAATTACTGCTGCACAGCCCTCTGGGGATGCCCTAAATCTGAGAGGGATTTCATGGAGCCTTTTCATCATGAGGCCTGCCAGAGGTATATCAAGGCCTTTTTTTTCACCCCTTGAGACTGACAGAAGGACCAATAGGAATAAAATTTGATCTCTTTAGAGAAATGGAAGTGAATGAGTTGGTGCTGTATGAAGCTTTTTTCTCTTCTTTTCCTTTTCCCCATTTCACATGCTGTATATGGCTGGTAGGTACCACAGGACCTTGGTATGTTCTCAGCCAAGCAGCAGCTGTCTCTGTAATTCATTTCATAACTCCTTTGATGCTTCCAGAGAAGTGGAGGGTCTGGGAGAAGCATGGAGACAATCTCTTCTGATAAAAGAAAGAGGAAGTGCTCACTGTGGTGCTCTTCTTGTGGTCTGTTAGCAGATGCTTGTCAGATACAGTAGGATCTCGTTTCTCTCAGTACAGACTTTGTATAAGCATGTTACGTCCCCGTGGCTGGTGAGTCTGACAGGAACCTGCAAAGCTGGCTTCAGAGGCAGAAATATTCTGATGTCTGAGGTGTCCCTTATGCCTCTTATTCATATGGTCTGCATCCCTTCTGCTAAAGAAAAATGCCCTTACTTCTCTTGCTGACAGGGTGGAACGGTCTGCTTTCAGCCCTTTTAGAAAGGGTTTTGCTATTCTTTTTGAAGACTCTTGATCAAGTAATGGCTGTCAGATTTGTTGGACACAGAGCTCTGGTGCTACGCTTAGTGTGGGTTTCTTCCACAGGGTGATGATGTCCGTGCCCAATCCAGCTGTCCCACACAGAGGAGCCTGGAGCTATGTTTAAAACTTATTGCTGACTGCTGCTGCTTGCACAAAGTGATGGCTTTGACTTGTCCCTCATGTGTGTCTCACAAAGAGAAGTTAGAGCAAGAAAAATGTTTCAAACTATTTGAATCTTGTTCCTAGTGGGATATATTTTTCTATGTTAATTCCAATTAAATATCCACAGGTAGCAGACAAAAGAATTAGAAACACATAGGGAGACTGATATAGAACTATGAAGCTGTTCCTGTAATAATTGATTTAGAATAATTGACTCATTTTCCTGTAGAAATCTCTTCTTCCGCAGAATGCTATTATATTCTGCAATACCTTTTGTTCCTTTAGTTAATAGAGTTATAACAAATGCATATCTGCACGGGCAAATGAAGACCATTTGAACTCTAAAATATTAATTTTAAATGTACCTATGGCTATTTTTAATAGTAATTTAAAATGATCCTAAAAAGCACATGTTGAGATAATGAGATCCATAAATACTGGTTGGCATTATTGATTCACATGTATTGCTTCCGTAGATTACTTCCATTTTCCACATTTCTTTTCATGTCTATACTAATCAGGGGGCTGGATTTTAAAGGTATCTATTTATACTTAGCCTTGTGTAAATACAATGAAATAAACCTCTCCAGTGGGAGCAGAATAAAGCCAGGGTTTACTATTGTGGAAAAATTCAATCCTTAGTTTTCGTTTAAGATTAAGGGAAAGTGTTTTACTTATTCTGTAAGCAGGGATAAGTAACTTCCCCATTTCCAGAAAACTTGGAGGAGCATTCTTTATTTCTTGTACTCTCTGCAGAAGAGCCTGCAGAGGCAGAAAGGAAAGGCAGAAATGTGTTGTAGGGATGAAAAATAATTTTTAATAGAAACAAAGCAAACTGCTGCAGGGCTTGTCCAAGATACACCACATTATCTCAGCTTCTCTGAGTGAGTGAAATCCTCCAGCAGCTGAAGGTACAATCAGGACATTGGGGTTACTTTTATTGTCTTTCAGTGTGATATTCTGTTTCCTCTCCCTCCCTGTGTCATTTACCCAAGCAAAACTCTGGCCTTATGAAAACAATATAAGAAACACAGGCCTCATCTACTTTGTGTTCATGGAGTGATTCCATTATACCCACTCATGGTTCTGCAGGGATATTTTCCTAGCAGGACTTTGCATTTGTTTGTTTGTTTTTGTCATACAAAAGCCTTTTCCAAAGTGATTTTGTGATAATCAGAATAAGACACGCTGGAAGATTGTTAATACCGGGCAGCTGCCACAGGCACCAAAGCAAGCTTTGCAGCTGACCCTTGGCAGAGCAAAGTGCATCCTTGTTAGAAGTGAGTATGTTCTTACCACATTGTTGAAAGCTACTCACCTACGATTGAATAAATACTTGTAAAGAACAAACAGGTTGTACAGGGGTTCTGAATGATGGGTTTAAGTGCTACCATGTAAAGTGTCATCAGACTTGCTTGTCACTTCCCCCTCTGCAGAACAACACAGCAGGCAGAACAGGAATGGTAGAAAATTACTTTTTTCCACACTTCCCACCACTGCTTTTTGAAAGCAAACCTGTTTGTCAGACTCTTGCCTGGTTAGCTGATTAGATTAAATTCTGCAAGGAGCTTTATGTCCCAAAAGTATTTTCATGTCACACAGGCTTTACATTCTCACATCTGAACTCTGCTAAAATAATTTGAGAATGTATGAATACATAGAAAGAACGTTTTAATTTTTCTACAAATA
>VYZQ01000816.1:41219-106341 GCA_013400655.1 Mystacornis crossleyi
GATTGTTTAGATGAAAATTTTCCAGGAACACAGTCTCTTCCCTTAACAGAAAAATACTTGTGAAAATGAATGAAATGCCTTTTGGAATCTCATTTGGAATTAAGATTATTTTCTTGTTGAGATGATTAAATTAAAATTTTCAGGTTCATCACTCTATATGCTTGTGGTTTAAGAAGACCTAAAATTAATGGCAATGCTCTTTGATACATTCTAAGAAATCATAACTTAGAGAATAAGGAGATTTTGTAGCCATGAGAATTGAGAATCATCTATGAATAATTCAGCCACCTTTTTAACTGCATGAAACAGAGATGTGCTGGGTGGATACCAACATCTTCACTTTCCTGTGAACAATAGCTCAGGAAGAGAAATGAATGAGTTAACTGAAATGCATCTGCTGCTGTAATAGAGTCACGTTCGGTTTGGGGATTTAATGACCCAGAACTTAGCACTGAACAATAGATTTGCTGTCTAAACAATCCAGATATGCTAAATTCTCTGGTTATTTCACAAAGTATTGTTGAACAGAGCTGTTGGTTTTCTTTTCTTCAACTTTTAGGGTTTTTTCTGTCCTTCCTTGCATCTTATTTCCTGAAGTTGGGAATCATTGGTTTCTTTGCTGCTTCTTTATTTCCTTTCAGATTTTCTCTGTATTTCCATGCTGGAATTGTGTTCATCTAATCTTCTTTGATCTTACAGAAATAAACAAACTATCTGGATTCTCATCTTAGTAATTTTTAATCTGTATAGCTCTTTTGATTTCATTATTTTTTTTCCTCGTTTTCTCTAAAGCAAGGGAGATTGGAACTAGGCTCCCAAACCAACCTGCGTTAAACCAAAGCCAGAGCAGACCAGTGAAAGCAAAGAACCTCACTGATGGCATATATTTAAAATGGATTTTTTTCTTGCAGAAATGTTCACACACAATCAAAATCTGTAAAGAAATACTGTCAAATAATCTTTATTTTGGGCATTTTGAAAGCATTTGTAAAGAAGGCCCCCCATCTTGACTTAGGCCCTCAGATTCAGTGGCTGGTTTTGGCAGCTCTTTAGGAGAGGCAGAAGGTTTTGTAAGGGGTTCTTGTGTGAGATGGTGCTAATAATTGGTCCAAGAGGGTTCATCTTCCCATAAAAAAGCACTCACTGCTGAACTCATACAAGTGTATTGTTGACTGCCTCTTTGGGGCTGTTGGGAAGAGTTCCCAGCAGTCCAGTGGGGTGTTGGTGTTTTGGGGAAGCGTATTCTGCTGCAGCAGGACTCCAGTAGAAAGAGCTGTGAGCATGACCTCCAGCAACCAAAGAAAAGCACTATTTTCTGACCAACAGCTTCTCTTTTTTAAAAGTAGTTCCTTCTTGTGCCAAGCCTCCCTTATGTTTCCTAGAAGTGTCAGAAATTTAGGTCTCTATAAATCAGGCACTATACCGTGCCTGTCATTTATTGTGGAAAATGTTTTATTTTAAATCCTCTTATACCAACTCTTCCTTAATAAACAGAACCCAGGTGGCATAGATTTGGCAGTAGACAGCAAGAATTTAAAATTCCTGAATGGGAACAAATATATCTTAAGGGACCATATTTACTTTCAAATAATTGTAATAATAATAAACATTTTGCTTTAATGTTGCCTTTTTCATCAGTAGTTCTCAAAGCACTTTTTGAAAAGAAGTTTGGCAGTGGGAAAACATATGGATACCATAAGATCTGGCACCAAGATCACTTAATAGCTGGGTGGCAATTAGAGCCCAGCTCCCCCTTCAAGGCTGAAATGTTTTTCTTCTCTTCTTTCTCTTGGTAGCTTTGGGTTGCCAATGTATTTATTTAGGAGATGGCAACTTGACTTCACAGATTAGTGTCCAAATGCTCAGGGAAGGATGTTATTTTTGCACTAAAGTTCACTTGTATCTGGAGATGCCAAGACATTTACAGGCCCAGGAGTTCGTCTGACCCTTTAAGTACAAACACGGCTCAATTTAAACTCCTCATTGCTGCCTTCTCTGAGGGTGAGCTTGATTCTGAGCATCAGAGACAGGCTGAAGAGAACTGTGCTGCTGAAAATGTGAGCTGGTATAATAAATATTTGAGTGTTAAAGGTGAGAGTGAGCAATCTGATAGAAGTGGATCCATCATAATTGTGCTTTCATAAAAGGTGGAAACAAGCAGTATTTTTAATCCATTATTTACTCACCAGATGGCATCTAATTATTTAGGTGATTTTTAAAGTCAGTAACAGTCTTGACTAGTTCCAAATTATCTTTTAACTCATACTGAACTCTCTGTTTTCTAGGTAAAATACAAGCAAATTTGATGCTTTTATGGGTAAAATACCTTCTTGTCTGTGAGAACTCTCATAATTTATCCACTGAAATACTGGAGTCAAAAATAAGTTAAATATGGTACTCATTAGAGTGGTCTTTTTCCTGGTTCATTCCATGCTATTTCTCTAGACTTCTGGAAGTTGTAAGAGGAAAGCAAAGATTCAGAAGTCAATAGAGCAACTTTGTGTCCCATCTAACATTCTTCTTTTCAGTTAAAAAGCTGTTTGGACAGGTCACAAATGATTGTGGTCTATTACTACTGATAAAACACAGTTATCAGTACAGTGACTTGGGCACAAATATTTAACTCTATTCTACTTGGAGATTCTTGGTGCGCATAAAAGTAGTTTGTAGGCTAATCTTTCAAATATGTCAAATAGACTTAATGTACTTTTGAGCAAGAACAGTCTTGTAGCCCTTGATGCTACTAAGATTAGTCTCGGGACTGCCTTAAATTACTCCAGCTAGTAGCTTAATTGTTTCCATATAGAACAATTCCTAGTATCAAAGGAATTCTCAATTAGGGTAAATTTGTTGTGTGATAGAATAACAGATTTAATGATAAGGGTGTTCTGCTGCATATCTCTATAAAGACAAACATTTATTCTAGCAATGATCTTAGATTTGTTTTTCCCACATCATCAAATATTTGGATTCTTGCTTCCAGATTTGACCTGTTCAAGTTGTGGTGGTCTGGCAGGTTCTGGCTGCGGGATTTGAGCCACAGTCACACACATCGGCATGTCAGGAATGTCAGAACCCAGAGGCTGGTTTTGGACCTGTTGCTGCTTAATGTTTGTTAGTTTTTAACTGCAGAAGGCACGTCTGTATTGAACTTTGAGAACTGCTAAACACTGGAGTTTTGTCATAACTCACATAACTATAACTACCTGAAAATGCTTTTCAGGATTCTACAGCAAGAAAATATTTTTATCAGTTAATTTGATCCCCACCAGTATTTTTTTCTCCCCCCACCCCTCTTTATTTTTATTTTTTCCCTTTTTACACCCAGAACATATGTGTTGGCTGACAAGTTGTATTTCAACTGTAACCCTGTGTGACTGGAAAAGAGCTGAGATTTAAACTCCAGTGATTGCTTCTACAGTGGAAATCTTGACAGAAGCGCAAACCTGTTGTAGTGGCACTAGGAAAATGCTCTTCTGGCTGATATTATGATAAAGAATGGTCAAATACTGATTACAAAAAAAGTTTTACAAAAGGGTCAGTTCTACCCCTGATGTGAAAAACCAGGAGCATTGTTTCCATCTGGATTTTTATGTATTCCAAAATAATTTTACGTGGATCGAGAATAAAGGTGAAGATAACAGCAGCAACTGAAGAACCTGACCTGTTGTAGGGGAATACTGATACATGAGCACATATCTGTCCTTCACAGGACTGTTTCATCATCATGAAAGCCAAGGGAACTTGCCAAAATCAGTTTCTTTTCTTCTGCCCTCTTTAATTCTGCTCTCCTAATGTTCATTTGGAATATTTTAAATGAATTCTGTACAAATTCAGAAGCATTAGAGCAATAATAATGCTGATCTGGGCACCAAATCAATTTCTAGTAATTCAGAAGAAGAAAAGAAAAAAAGTTTATTTGGTGTTTTTTCTCTTTGTTCTCTGTAAAGACTGAACTTTGGTTAAGAAGCTTGTAATAGAACCTACCTGTAACCTTAGCCTGGCTGTCAAACTGTTTGTGCCTCAGTATTTTAGAGCCATCTGTAAATCTTGGGTCTCAAAGTTCCACCTCAAAGGTGACAGAGCGTAGCACTGTATAAAGTCATCACTAGACACCCGTTTTATTTAAGGGATAAGCAGAAGTAGGTGATCGAGTTGTGGTGACTGAGTGAGCATCTTCCAGGCTGCTCCTTGCTCTTTGTACAGACTTGAAATAGGAAAGGTTCTCCCTCATCACCAGGAAAATAATTCTAATGCCTAGTTTTCCCAACTGCTAATTTGAGAAGAAATGCTTTAATTCTGGGGAAACTTGTCTCACTTCATCTCTCAGCTTTCATTTTTCCTAGATTTTGTGCTTCAAGAACCATCTGGTATCAGATTTTTTTCCCTGTTGTTGAATGCTTTTCAGTATCTCCTGATTAATGAGATATATGGAATTTGGAATTTGTCAAATTTCTCACTGTGAGGTAAGGCCTTTTTATTTTTTTATTGTCATGTTTATTAAATTAATACAGGAGTGGATATAATATTTTCTTGAAAGGACTCACCCTGTGGTGAGTTCACAGGACCTCTGGACCTTTATCTTTGCAAGCTGTAAATTGTGTCCTGTGGAGGTTCATACTAAGCAGCAGCCATATAGGATTTAGACACTGGAGAAAGCTGATGCCTTCTACCAAATTTCCTCGGTTAATCTCTGAATGATGTGCTGAAAAGAGTAAAGGAAACGTAGAAATTAAAACTCTCAGTGGAAGAACCAAATAGTCAGAAGTCTCATCAGATCTTAAAAACAGCTTCAATTTTAATTTATAAGTACCACCGGCCAGCAAAAAGGAGGTATTCAGAGGTTAGCCTAACTTCTAATGACAGCAGATTCTTAAGCAGCCAAAAACCTGCAATATATTTAGCTTGTTCTGGTAGAGTAGGTTAATTCTGAAACTATATGGGAGACATGGGAATACTGTATTATGCACAGATTTGACATGGAGTGATGCCTTTTAAACAGAATTAAAAAAAATTCACTAAAATTTCAAGACTCTTTTTCATCAGTCATAGATCAACCTCTCTTGGAGCTCACCCCGTCTTCTCCAGGGGANCATTACGTGTACCACTAATTTTATCTGAAATTTGAGAAGCACTTTAGGGTAGCTACAATTTCTTTACGTGTAGTTAAATTATTGTCCATATTACCTTCTCATGAAGAGTAGGCAAGTCTGACCAAGGACGGGGGCTATAAAGCTGTGTTGGCTGTCATTATTAATCTTTACTTATTTTTGATGTGTATTTATTAAAAGCTTTTCCATTATTTTGCTGAAGGATCACGTCAACCTGCATCAAATTATTTGGTTATTCTCCATTTGTTTGCATTCCAAAACTTTTTTGGTTGCTTTCTTCCTTTCCTTCCATTTTCTTCCCTGTTCTCTGGAATTTCTCATGTTCTAAAAATTGCCAAACTTAGCAGGAGTGCTTTAGGCTTCCAGTGGTTATTCTAGGGGAAATTGCCTGATTTTGTAGAGTTAAGAACACCGAGTTACTTTTTATCAGTTCGGATCTGTACTTTTGAGGGCTCTCAGTGAAAACAAGGGACATCACCAATTCAGCTTTTGGAGAACATGCTCTCAGCTGCTCTCTGAGCCCTAACCACTTCTATTAACTATTTCAAGACTCCATAGAAGTGGAAGGAACAGTAAAAGCTCCACCAGGGACAAACAGCCCTGCCATGGCTCTCTGGTTGAGCAGTGATGGACCACACCAGGGGCTCAGCCTGTTCCTGCTCTGTACAGGAACAGGTAACTGAGAAAGCAGCAGTGACAGACACATTCTCATTTCTGTTTTAATCCATCCTGTTTTCCATCTTCCACTTCAGGGTCTTGGCAAAGGATGCCTCACTGAGCACATTATTCAAAGGAAGATCGAGTACACTGCCATATAAATAGTGCTATCATGTTTTATGCTCCTATATCCATTTCATGATTTTATATCAGCCTAGACTCTGTGGTTTTTATGGCCCCTATGGTACAATGAGGTGCCTATAGAAACGTTCATGTCTTTTCCACGTGAAATTAAAATTGACTCAATACTGCATTTGTAAAAATTGTACTTTCTGATATGCGTTCTTTTGCATTAGTCCACATTATATCACCACCAAAGATTCCACTGTGGATTTTACTTTTAACATTCCCAGTGAAACCGAGGTAGAGGTAGCCCCTTAGAATTCATCCTGATAAGGGCCTTACACTAATATGGTTTTCAAGGCCTCACATCTTTGTGCACTCTCTTCAGACTCAAATGATATTAGCAGTTACAATTGGCATAATTGGCCCTTCCAATATTCTTCTTTAGTGAGACAATATTATCAAAATGGCACTAATCTAAAATCTGAAACATATCAACAGGTAGAATTTTTATGCAGATCTCTGTATTGCCATGGTCTCTCCCAAAATCCAGATGAGATAACATGTTAAAGTGCTCTGAGTGCCCAAAATAATAGAAATCAAAGGACAAAATCATCACTAGAAGGAGGGAAACAAACAAACTAAACCCCACTCTTTCAGTTTGGTCAAATAAAAAACATGAAAGTTAGCTACAGCAGAGTGATACACAAAAACTATGAAATTATGCAAGTGGTCCTATAGCAGCACCGAACATCATTAGTACAGTCCCGATACAGCAGGTTGTGTGTTAATTGTTACTCCCATCATTTGTCACCTTCTTAATACTGCAGATAGCAATGAACTGCTTGGATTTGGAGAATGTGATTCCATACCTACAGAATTAAAGTGGTTTGGCAACAACTTCCTGAATGGTTTTTGTCTTCTTTTCCTTTGGTTTACAGCAAAGGTCATCAAAACCCTTGATGCTAAAATTTCTGCACAGATCACTTTTCTTACCATTAAAAATTTCAAATTTAAGCCACATGCACCCTTTCCTTTCAGGAAGCAGGAATGAGAGGGCTGGAAATTAAAATCTCAATATTCCATTTATCTCATTTTGACCTTAATAACAAGGCTTAGGCATAATATAATCTCTCCTGTCTACCTTTGATTGGCTTCATATGATACAAACCAAACAGAACTCACTAAAATATCTCTTGCCAATTCAATAGGCCCCTTGTTGCCCACTAACTGAGCATATTGTCGCAGCTAAATATTTAAATAAGAAATTATTCAATATTTGAACAATCTGAAGATATCAATCCAGAAAGAAATCCTGCAAAGATAGGGAACTTTTTTTTTTTTGAGAGAGATTGATTGCACTTCTGTTCAAATTGTTAGTGTTTTATCAAGAACTGTTTTAACGATGAACTTGCAAAGCCTGGACCACAACCTAAAATGCATTGTAGCCTTTACTTTCTTAGGAGAAAATCCTTGAAGTTTTGCCTTTTGCAAAGTTGGTCTAGAGAAATTTTCAGTGTGTGCTTCACTGTCTCACAGTCATTGCTAACAAACCATTCTCTTCCAGCTCAATTTCTACAAAAGAGCTATTCAGGAGACACAGAAGAACCCTGTGCCTTCTGTTAGCATGTCTTGAAAGTTTGGGGTTTTTTTATTTTCAGACAAAAATAAAGTTGCTTAATTACTATATGTTATTAGAGACTAATTATGGATATTAATTGTCCCTTCCACTTCTTAAGGACATTAAGGGAAACACACCTTCCCCAGCTGACCACTGTGGTCATCAGCAAGGCGCTAAGTGAAAGCAGAAACTTATCTTCCTAAAGGCACTGAAGTAAATGGAAAATCAAAGTTAACCTTAAATGCATGGCATATTAGGGAAAATGAAAAGCCTGCCTAATTGTTCTTTTCAAAGAATCACAGATTGAAAGGACCTCTGGAGAGCATTCATTTTAACCAACCTGTTCTCAGATCATGGAACGTTAAGGGCTTGGTATGGATCTTAAAGTTCATTTTGTACCAACCCCCCCACCATGGGCAGGGACACCTTCCACCATCCCGCGTTGCTCAAGGCCTTACCCAGCCTGGCCTTGGACACTTTCAGGGTTGGGGCATCCACAATTTCCCTGGGCAACCTGTGCCAGTGTCTCACCACCCTCACAATAAAGAATTTCTTCCTGCAACTTAATTCCCCTTAGCCTACCAGTGCTGACTGCTGAGCACTGACCTCTGAGCCCGTTCAGCCCCACATCTGCCATCCTCTCAACTGTCTCTACTGTCTTTCTCTAATAGTCCAAAACCAGAAGATTACAAACCTGTATTCATTCTCTCTCAAGGTGAATAAATTTAATTTCCTTCATGCATAACCCAGCACTCACATATGTGTGAAATATCTCTATGAAGAACCAGAGACTTCAGTTTAGACTGCTTATGTCCACCCACCAGCAGAAATGATGAGAAGTACAACTTGTACATCTGTACTCTTTCACACAGATCTTTTTATCTCTAGACATTTCTGTATTGTAATTTTCATCTCCAGAACCCTGCTTATCAGCCTGCACAATATTTCAAATAAGAGATTTCTTGAATTAAAGTCATGCAAAGTTTAAAAAAAAACCCACAAAACGTAGGGGGAGTTATCCCAATAGGTCTCTTTTGTGTAGAACAATGCAAGCGTGACTCTGGAATGCCTTCCACCTACTCCATCACGGGTTTGAGTGGCAGCTGCTCCAGTAAAACAATAGCAGCTATGCAGACACTGATGCCAGGCGATGGCTTGACACACTGAACCACAGTTCAGCACAGTTACATTGTGCTCAAAATCTGATTGAGGTAATAATATTGGAGTGACAGTAAGAATGCTTTTATCTCCTTTTCTCACTGTGTTTCTACATATCTTTACAACATTACCTAAGTTAAAACTGACTGACCATCCTATAGTGCTGTTACAAAAAAAAAGAGGGGGGGGGGGTTGCACAATGGCTTTCCTTGCACTGTAAATCTCTTTAATGTAGATTTTCAAATCCCTTCATTCAAGTTGGCCCCTATTTTCAAATTGATGCTTAAATGCCTTTTATTTCTTAGCTGTCTGAGACCCCAGAAGGCAGCATTACTTTCAGATCATGTACTTGACTGGGCAGAAAACACATGCATTTAGAGAAAAGAAACCTAACAAGACCTGTTACACCTCTGGATGTAACATGTCGCCCTCTAAATCTCTGTACTATCATTAATTGAGTCTCTTAAGACTAAAATTTTAAAGACAAATGTCTGTATGTGTATATATATATTTATTGCTCCAAGTAACAAAGAAATTATGCACCCTCTATATAAAAAATCAGCATTCAACAGCAAGAGAGCACTAAATACTAAAAAAACTTTTAAATATGTAGGTTTATATACAATGTTCTTGTTGAATTTAGATCTTCTGATTAGAGTTATCTACTTATGTTTTCATAGAAAAGCTAATCTGGAATATTGAGTTACACAAGTCTCAAATGCCACTTAATAATTATAATTATGATGAAAAATCAACCAAAGATACAGTGGGGTTTGACTTTCCTGAAGAACTCTGTATTTTGGTGGAAAAAGTCTTTTTTTTCTTCTAATTTCTCAAAGTCAAGAATTTTTTTGTTTTGTTTCTTCATTTGTTTGTTTGTTTTTTCCTTTATTTTGCTTTACAGTCAAATAATTAGCTGTTCTCTGGCCTTGAAAGTTGATTTTTTTAACATAAGTGTACTATTCTGCCTACTCAGTAATAACAGGGCTTTCAATTTATGACCTTCAAAAAGCCTGGCACATATTAAACCACAAAGGTAATTAAGGGGAGGGAACTATATGGGAAAGGAATTGAGATCCTAAGATACTAGCACATAACTAAAGGAATTTAAATATAGGTAGGAGTTAGCAATTCTGGGCCTACTTATCCTTTTAATCACTGATGAAGAGAAAAGAAACGAAGTCATTTACCTGATTATTGACATCAATCAGTGCTAGAATTACAACCTAGGTCTCCTGACATTCCTTCCAAATACACTGCATTTCAGTACTACTTTTTCTTCTCCATTTCTAAAAAATACATACAGATTAAAATAGTTGAAGAAACTTGCAGCCATGTTCTGTTTGATACATGAAGATCCCGGGAAGGCTCAATTATGATAAACATAATATGACATTGTACAAGGAAGGCTGTACCAAGATTTTTAAATCTTGAGCTAGCAGGGAGGCACAGCTTGGCTAGGTCCTGTTAGAGCTACTATGATCTGACTATTAGAACAATAAAAACCTAAGCCTCAAACATAACTTCTGGTTGCCTCAGAGCTCCCAGGGTCATTTACCATCAAATTTGGACATAGGTTCTACTTATTCTGTATTTACTGAAAAATTTACCTGGGATGGTGCTGAAAAAAAAGTGCAGAAAGGAGATCATGGGGGGAAGGGTTAATTATTGATGCTATTTTCCATTCTTACTTGTTAGGAAAAAAAATCCCAGAACTATTCCTCGGAACTTTTAAGAGTACATATTGTAAAAGAAAAAGGCAAGCAAACAGCTCTGAAGTGCTTACTTTACAGGCTTGTAAAAATATTGCTAACATTTCTATGACCTGGAAAACAAAACTTTTACTGATATGGACATTTCTAACAGCAGCGAAGCCAGCACTGCTATCTGGGTTTGTAAAAAGCAAGCTGGTACCACACCAGGCTCTGTTCCCCACACCACAAGACTGAGCTCCACATGCAATGTCTTTTCACATACATTTGGAATGCACCATATGGCAAAAGCAGCTTAGTTGTGGAGCTGGACTGCCCTTTTCTTCTTCTCTCACACACAGACACATTTTTCTCTTCTTTTTCCCTGTTATTTGTGGAAAGACATTACAATCCTCACACTACTGCATTCTTCACAGCAAGAATCCTGTCTGCTTGCAAACGTCAACTGATCTGTTAGCACAAAGAGGAAAAATGCAATACCATCTGACTGGTTAAATAAATAAATGCCTTTTCCACAATTCTAAGTCATTCATTCCATGAGAAACTGCAGAGACCATTCTTCTGCTTGATTTATGATACTCTGTTAGCCACAGAATTACTTAGTAAAATCAGTTTGGCTTGATGTAAAATTCTGTCTCTTCACCAGGAGAAAAAAAAATAATGTAAGCCCCACAAAAAGAAGACATTAATTTAGGAATAGTTGAGCTATCATTGACTTATCAAAATAAAGCTAGAGACATAAATCAATTCTACCACCCGGACAAAGATAAATCAATAAAGCTCAGAAAGACATTATTGATTCCATAGCCATCACTCAAAGGCTCTTCATTTGATTCCTCAGCCATCTGTTTAATTGAAATGATAATTCTGATAACTTCTGGTGGGCCCTCTGCATGTTGACTTTGATACAATGTTATTCAATCAAATACAGACAGCTATGACCTCCTGTCAGTGAGAACCCTAAATGTGTTATCCACATGGATTAGCTTGGATAGATACATTTTTTTTAAACATGATGCTTTTGTCTAAATGTTTTCTTACATGACCCTGAGCAGGCAAGTCTTTTGTTCAAACCATCCTTTAGTTTCAGCTAATTTCATCCCTTCAATTTACCATTTCATCCCTTCAATTTACCACTAGCTGGAGTAAACTAAACAGTTAAAAAAGTGTTTGGCATTCACCCTTCAAACATCCTTCCTATCTTAATTTCTGCACAGGGAATCATTTGCTTGTATCTTCTCCTTGGATTGTACCTATTCAGCATAAAGGCAGAAGCAGAGATGCTGTAAAAAGTGTCTTCAGTACAGACATTTTGATGTTTTTATGGATTTATTACTCAAAAATCTAACAGAATGAAAAATACTATTCATCTGCAAGCTAAGATGGTGGTGCATTAGGATGTGTGCATTAATTATATAAACCTAAGAAAAAGCACTACACAAAATCATGCAGTGACTCTGTAGTGAGAATCTATAACCAATATTACATTATTTCCTCACTTTAGGGAGGATCCTTGTCAAGTACTAAAATAAAGAGTTCTTTTCTATGGCAACATACAAGGGAGTTATTTTCTGGTTCGCTCAAAAAGCAAGACAAAGCTCCTGGTGCACAATAGAATCTAACTCCTCCATCATTAAGCAAAATGCAATATACTGCACTGCAGGAAGAAAGAAGCAACATATTGTACACCCTTCTTCTGGTGCTATAATTTGACAGTAGAACAAAAATGCACATCAGAATCTGAGGACAGCCACTGAAATTTGTTAAACTGTCAAGTGCATTTGGCACAAGCTTTCCCCACCATAGTTAACTTCCTCCTAAGATAGAAGAGCTCAATCACATAAAATAATACACACCATAATTGAGACAGGTCAAAATTTGCAATTCTGCTTTTTTTATCTTTTTTTATCATACTGTAAGACCAATAAAAATCAGGGCTGCATTGGCCTGAAAACCAAAGAAAACAAGTATCTAATAAATCTAAAGGAGTTAACATCATAATACTTATGTTACTTTCCCTATTGGAACCGTGCTACATTCATGTATTACACCAGCACTTGGAACTACAGAATGATGTAAAGCAAACCTAGGTTCTAGATTAATGGAATATACAGAAACAGAGTATTTGATAATGTAGATGCTATGTTATTTCCAAATAAAGGATCTAACCTAAGTAAAAATTAAGTATTAAATTAAGTATTGAATGTCCAGCTATAAACTGCTCTGTACCACAAAATTGTACCCTGGCAGCGTCCTTCTAAAAGGACTGGAACGTGTGCTTTCCATATTATGATGCAGCAGGACTAAGTGGGGAAAGTTTTTCAAATATAGACATTTGCTTGAAGAAATAACTTCTGAGTATGAGGAAGACACAGTGGTGAGCTCTGGAAGCAGCTGCCTGCCCTTCACTGGGAGGACTCATCTCAGAAAGCAGAGATGAGCTTTGCCTTCAACGGGTCAGTGCCTGCCTGAGCAGGCTTGGAGAGAACATCCTGGAATTCTCCCGTGCTTCAGATTCTCCATGAAGCATGCAAGCACCTGCTGTCTGTCAAACAATGAATTCCTTGTATCTGGACTGAGCAACCCAGAAAACTGTGAAGCAGAAAGCTGTATGGAGCGAGGAGAATTGTGGATCACTCTTCAGAGGGCAAGAGAACCTTTTGGACCAAAGTCAACTTCAGACTTTTATTTGGTTGCAGGTTTGTCATTCCCGCTCAGGAGGAATTATGGTGAAATTACAGCCCTGCCTTCTCCCAAATCATTGCTATGAACAATATATTCCTTCCAGGAAACACAGAGGAAAGAATCCATGTGAACCTTAGGACTTCCACTTCCATCAGCGCAGTAAACTGGCTCCAAGATAATGAGCTCTTTACACAATTTCTCCCTTTTCCATACCCATCAAAAAGTCAGAAGGTACCAAACTTTCAAACTTTCACAATATTCTTTAGAAGAGGACTGAGAGAGGATTTTTTTTCCTGCAGGAAAAGGTCTCTAGCCTATTGGAAGGAGTTTTAGCCTGCACTGGAGCCAGCTATTAGATACTGTTGAACTAATCTTACTTTCTTATGACTCTGTCCACTGCAGAGCCCCATGTCAGCATAAATGGGAAATTACCCTTTCTGCAGTGATCCTACATTTTAACAGCATTTCCTGGTAGCAGCAAATACAGTTAGAGGAGAATTTGCTTAGAGAAGCAGGGACCAAAAAAACCTGCACAGTTTTTCACCCCCATTTTCAGTGTCTGTAATTGAACAACATTTCAGTGTATAATGCTGGCCCAGCACACCAATAAATTTTGTAGCTGGAGGGTAGATGATAACTTAGCACCATAGCACAAACTATTTGCAATACAGCTACTTCCCATTAACATCAATTAATATGCTATTTACAACAAGCAATACACTTTACTTATAGAGCTAAAAAAACTAAACCAAGTCATGTAAGGAGGCATTTTTTTAACAAAGAAAATATCCCTGAGGAGTTTTTAATTTCAATCCTAATATATGTGTCTATCACAATGAAAAAACTTGAAAGAAGTTATTTTTCCATATATGAAGCCTATCAGCTGTCTGTTACTGACACAGTTTATGATTTTTAATACTGCTATAGTTTATGAGGGA
This sequence comes from Mystacornis crossleyi, assembly GCA_013400655.1. Taxonomy (NCBI): domain Eukaryota; kingdom Metazoa; phylum Chordata; class Aves; order Passeriformes; family Timaliidae; genus Mystacornis; species Mystacornis crossleyi. The sequence continues at coordinate 55,225 of VYZQ01000816.1, forward strand.
ATAAAGTGTTTCAAAGATGGGAAGGGGAACGAGAACACTATATAATCAGTATTCTAAGTAAGTACCATTGTGTTAAATAGCCTTCTCACTCTCTTTGGTATAGAAAATTGAATTTGAAAAGCAAATATAGAGGCAGAGAGTAGCAAAAAATTTTTCTGCCTAGAATACAGAATGCAATCATATCCAATTAAAGTCCATAAATATCATTTGATGGTGGAAGCCTAGGAAAGAACAATTTGTACAACAAACATTTTGATAAATAATTTTTCATATAAATTTACCTTTTTCTTTAGCTATCGATTACCATTACAGAGCAGAGAATATTGACATGTGCACGAAACCATAACGAGCTAAAATCAGGTTTCAGATAGAGTGTCTCTGGTTTGTCTCCGTGCTTAGAATTAAACAGAAATGCTCAGGTTCTGCAATAGATTCTGTAGCTGGCTCTACCACAGAGCTGTCAAGGTTGACTAACCATCCAAGGCGTCATTCTCCTGTAATCTCCCTGAGAAGCTGTGACAATGCAGAGATGCCAGTCCATGAAGGGGATTTACCTCCCAGCCAGGTTCTGCTGATTACTGGGCTTCTGGGCCACCCGGGCTTCGCATACAAGAAAATAAAATCAGAGTAGAAACTTTAAATCACACCAGCTCATTGGCAGAGATTGAGGGATCAAGTTTGCTTACTGTCAAAGTCCTGAGCTTTACTTCAGTTTCCCCATTTGCACCAGTGCCTGGGGGCTGTTCACCCTCCCAGGATGAAGGGCCTTACAATTCAGAATTAAGGTCATAATGTACCATTTAAGCTTATATTCTTTGTACACACAATCCAGATTCTCTGCCAGTTCTTCTGGGGGAAAGAGAGCATCTTTTCATTTGAGATTAAGAGTAAGTTCACTACAAAGTACTTTGAGACTCCTAAACTAAAAATGAGTAAATTGATGTAAATTCTAAGAATAAACAAACAAAAAAAAAGCCACTACTGATATGTTGAGGAAAACAAAATTATAAAAATCTCATAAAAAAATAATTGTTATGTCTGTTTTATAAGCATTATGAAAATTCATCCAAGAATGTTGTTTCAAAATAAAGCAGTATTTTAACTGGGGGAAAAAAATCCCTCACTTTCTAATTCATGTGACCAGATGAACAGCTAAGAAGTGTAACACGAAGCTAGTCTCTATAGACTGAAGAAAAACCAAAAATAAAAATAAAATTAAAAAAGGAAAAGCCAAACACACACAAAAAGCAGAGGAAAGAAAACAGAAGGCATTACAGAAGTGGGGACTGTTAGAGAAACACGCCACTATGCTGTTTAAGGAAAATGTGGTCAAAACATGGTTTACAGAAAACATTCTGATTCTGTCAGCCTGATCCTTTCTATGAAGAATAATATTCTCCAGCCCTACACATGGGTCCTTCTGGTCTTTCCAGCTCTTCTGTCCAGCTGGCCTGGTGAAGGAATTAGTAAAGGACTTCTGGCACCGTTTTGGAAAGGGTGCTATCACAACAGAGGCCTGTCCTGGTTTGGACAGGTGTCTGCTAAGGAAGGCAGGAGTCCCCCTCCCACCCCGGAATGGAAAAAATATAACCCANATGGGGAAACACTTCCTTGGAGAGGAGAGAAGAACACATGCACACACAAAAAGAAAAACCTTCTCAACCCCCAACAAGGCCTCAAATTAATTTTGTGAATAAACTAAAGCACAATGTGTTCTCATCCTACACCTCTCCCAAAGAAACCTTCCACCCCAGCAATCATTTTGGCTGAGCCAGATAAATTTCCTCCTGGATTATCCATGCTGGTTTTACAGCAACAGAGGAAGCTGAGGTGTTACACTGCTGACGGTGTTGGAAATCACAGAAGCACGGGATGGTTTGGTTTGGAAGGGACCTTTAAAGGACAGGCAGTACGATCCCCCTGCAATGAGCAGGGACATCTTCAGCTAGGTCAGGTTCCTCAGAAATAAGCAACCCATTTCTGTTTGAAGACACAGATTCTGAAATCCCACCTCTATCACATCGGTAAAGAATTGCTATGCAGATTTGTGCTATGTTTCTAAGCAGACCTAGAGACACCTAAATCTATCCCTCCAGCTGCCTGATGGGTCTATTTGGCAGGTCACAACAATTAAATAAATGCTTGGTGGTTTAATATGTGCTTCATAGTGAACTTTCAGAAACTTGGTAACCAAGGGATAACCTCAGGCATTCACAAACCCTTGGATAGTTTACCATTCTACTTAAATTAAATATTAATTTATTCAAGTCTTAAGCTTTAGGAAAGTTCTTATTAACGAGAGCAAACAATGCAAGTACAAAATTGTACTGAGAAGTACTGATAAGATGGGGGCATTTGAAGCCCTGTGTCCCATTTAAATACAACCATTTCGTGACCAAACTCTGGAGTTTATTTTTGTCTTGGAGAATAGGTTCAGTATTACACCCAGGTAAGGCAAACATCTGCCAGTATAAAATATGATTTTTCAGGAACACATTCATTTCAGTGATGTGTATGGAATTAGAATGTAAGAATGGTTGGATTCCAGGCTGATATAATTACAGGATGGAGGGGGAATATCTTATAACTACTGTAAAAAAAAAAAAATCATTGTTAATTTCCAAGTTTTCCTTACTAATTCAGAAATTTTGGATAATATTGTACACCTTAGCTAATCAGACACACCACATCCTACAGCCAAAGACAGATGAGGAATTGCTGTGGGCTTAATACCCTGCACTGGCACACAGAGCCTGGCTCAGTTCCTGCAATACAACAGACCTCTGACAAATTACTGAATCTTACAGCAGGAGAGTAATTGGGGAATTGGCTGGCTAGAAAACAATGCCATTGGTGGGGAACACAGGGGGAAGAGTCACAATTTTGCCCTTCTTTTGCTCGATTAAGGCAGAACTGAGTTCATTGCAAACTTGTGCAAAGGCCAGACACATCCGTGTGCCCCTCAACAGCCCGAGGCTTTGGCACGCAGGCTCAAGTGGAAGATGGAAGTTTAAGTAATGTCTGATTTGAGCCTTGAAACTTGAGCTTAGCTTATGCCACATCTTAATTACCGAATTCTGGGTTCTTCTGACCCTCCCTTCCCCAACACCAGCATCCCACCTTGATATTGAGACAGTTTTGTTTCAAAAAGGCAATGAGAAAACGCCAGGAGAAACCTTCTGTAACCAGTCACTGTGCCTTTGCCTGGCGTCTCTCCAAGGGCCCTCAGATGCCACAAGAGTACAAACAGGAAAAATACGCAACTTCTTGGTAACATTTAAAAAAACTTAATTCTGAGGAACTTTGTAAATATAGACAGAGTAGCTGTAATTAGGATGAGCCTATGTAGGATTTTCCAACTGAACAAGTCAAATCCTTTGGCTCGTGTACAAATGATGTACAATTTAATGAGACCTACACTGGGCCACATTAATTTTCAGAAGGTACAAAACGTGATACAAGAAGGCTGCTACATGATTTTTAAGCCTCAACATCTGAGACTTCTCAAAAACATAAGGCCTCCCACTGAGTCCTTTTACAACTGTTTATTCAACAGCAACAATCTTTTGGGATTCAAAAACTGGTTTCAAGACTGAGTTTTAAATTTTTGGCCCCTTTACAAGATTATTTCCCACAATGACACTTCATCTCTATCAATCACAGCTCTCAGTGAGAGTTTTTATTCCATTTTACTTGTAGTTGTAGTAATAAACTTCATTATATTCTTTAAAGTTTGGTGTCTGCTTTGTATTTCTCCCTGTTCTTATCTCACAGAAAGGGGAAAATGTGAACTAAACCACTACACGAAATCAAAATTAAACTCAGAGTTTTTGTCTAATTCTTTGTCATATACTGATTAAAGTACTCTTGGTCCACATCCTTAGGATTATGCTGTCCTTACCCATATAAAGACAGAAGTTGACCAAACCATGCTTCCTAAAGCTCTTCAGACCTCTTCAGAGAGACCACCCTGACATAAAACAGGCCAGTCACAGACGGTAGAAGGGCCATTGGCTTTAAAACTCAGCACCTCCTGAGGGAACATACGGGTTCCCAAGTGCTCAGATTTTCAGTTAGTAGCTGCCCAATATCAAATACATTTACTGTAAGCAGCAAACAAGCAGCATAAAATATACTAATCAAATATATCACATGCTTCAACATTATTTCGAGGCCAAGCCTAGCAAAGGATATTAAAAAACTCCTAGTTTTTTCACACCAGTGTGACATGTGACAGTTCCTCCTTGGAAAGTAGTATCTTGGAAGTAGAAAACTGCACAGAAAGCTGGTGTGTGGTTTATTTGGGGGCTGGTTTAGGGGTTTAAATTCTTTCAGAAAATTTGTAAGGTATGCAGTATTGAACACGCTGGAAAGCCCACCTTACAGGAAATATTCTCCTTTTTTTCTTGGAAAAGGAAAAGAGAAAGTTGGTTCATCCTTTTGAAGAAGCCTCATACCTTTGCAAGTGAAGAGTTTGTGCTTGGAGAAACCCAAACAATTCCCAGAAAACAAAAGCTGAATGTGTACATGTGACACTCCCTCAGCTGCTCTAACATTTTCTTTATTTCCATAATTACACACCATTTTCAAATAACACAAAATGATCTGTGCCTGTCTATATCCTTTGATAAGAGTATAGTGTCTACTGCTGGGTACTACGCTGCTTATTCAAGACAAACAGAATTCATTAGAGCTGTTTAAACAAAAAGAACATGGAGATCAGTTTTTACACCTACAGCTTAAAACAAAAAGGGTGAAAATTTGCAGCCTTTTGTCACCTAATTTTGAAGCCAAGTTAACTCTGCATTTTAAATGAAGGTGGCTCTGCTGCTAGCTGAAAAAAAATTTCACCCTGTGACTATTAATTAAATTATTAAAATAAATACCTTAAAGAAAAGACATTTTATCATACAAAGAATTTAACTTATCAAAAATATTCTGGACTATTATAATAATGTAAGTTATATAAAAATACAGTATTTCCAAAAAAATTACAAGATGTGGCATCTTAATTTCTATAAAATGGATATCATGTTATACCCTCTATTGTTTAATTTTGCCTAGTCTTAATGTTTGACACTGTAATATGCAACTTAACATTTTCACAGCAGGCAAAATTTCTGTAATCTTCCTTTTCTTGATTTGAGGCAAGGCCTGACACCTGTGTACTGGAAGGCTCGTGGGGAGCAGGCCGTGGCACAGGACTGCACTGCTGAGGACATCGTAGGGAGAATTTAGACAGAACAGAGAGGCTGTGCCAGGCAGGGATGTCTGGCAGGGCTGCCTGTAATTCCACGATCATTATGTTCTGCAGCAGCCCCCCAGCACCTTTTGCCTGCAGCCCTGGCTATTAAACAAAGGCTCTGAAGTGAATGGTAACTGAGATTCTTTCCATTTCCCATTCCAGGAACACTCAACTTAAGAATTAAAGAGCTTTAATACCAGCACAAGCCATTTCACCTCAGCATCCCTGGGCTTCTGCAAGTCCTGGTCCTTCTCTCCCCTTCTCCCTCCCCTTATTTATTTCTAATGTTCCACAACTGCTGCTCCCTCATTCCTGCCAGAAGGGTTCATGGTCCCCTTTCCGCAGCTCAGCCGCACCTTTCCATTTTTTCCTCAAAACCCTGACAAAGACCAGATCCTTCAGGGGCATCTGCCCTCTGAAAGGACAGGACAGAAGGAAATAAGTCATGTATAATAAAACATTCCAATTTGCTTTTCATAACTGCCCTTTGTTATTCTTGTTTCAACATATTTGCAATTGATATATGTGAAATATTTAAATCAAGATGTTTATGGAAACAAATACAAAAACAAAATCCTTCCATAACACAGAAAGCAGTGTGAGATGAATTTCTGCAAATAAACTTAGCATGTGGCCTCCTCACATTACAACATCTGGAAAAAAACTCTTTTCTAAGCTCTTCTGAATTTCCTGATCTTTATTAAATATCCCCCTTCCTCCCACCATGCCTCCCTCCCCAGTCCTTAAAAATTCTATTTGCTAAGTTTTCCTTTTCTTTGGTCTGACAAACATTAGTCAAGGTGGATTATAGATTACTTTATTCCCTTCTTTTTTAAGAGACTTTCCTGCTGGCCCTTGACTGATGTAATAATGTTGATGGTCTTAAAGCTTTAAGCCTTTAGAAAATACTGTAAAAAGAAACATCGTCTTTCAAAAAGTTGTATTTACTAAAAAAAAAAAAATAAGGGAAGAAGGGACTATCTGAAGAGCTAAATTGAATGCTGAGATACAACCCATCCTCTGAGAAGCTACAAAGCTGGTGTCAATCAAACAAGAGAAGGCAGAATGGAAAAAAATCCATCTAGAATGTTAATGAAAACACATCTACTGCAATGAGAAAATATGGCAACCACAATTATTGTCCAGCTCTGGAAGGAACAAGTTTTGTCCTGCTCACGCTCTCCTGAGGATTAAGGGGCTAATGGGCACGTCTGTGAACTGCAGTCACTGCTACACCCTGCTGAAGTGGGCAATACCTTTGCCTCAGATTTGCGGTTATTAGCACTTAGCAGTAAATGGCCCAGGTGGTTAATCTTTGCCTTTCATCAGGTCTGTGTGATGTGACAGGAAGGAAGGTTATCATAATTTAAAAACAACAAGGATTATGTGAATGACAGTGGTTTAAAGGGCCTTGAGAAACCTCTTTATAATGAAAAAACTTCCAAAGGCTCCTAAAATCTGCTACACCAATAGAGCCATCTCTCAAAATGGTAAGATATGACATCCTGTACTTAACAAAGAACTTTAGATGAGTTATAAGGAACAGAAAAAATTACATTGATTATCCTTCAGTTTATATGTTATGAAGGATGATTTTATGTGTCAGTCCAAGAACTTTAGCCAGTTATTAGACACAGTGAAATCCAAATTTTTAGTTCTCACCCTTTATAGCTTTAAATTCTGTTAAAAATACACAGACATTGATTAGAAATTAATTTAATATGCTTCAAACCACCAATTGCCATGTGACAATCAGTTGAATTAGGCTCAGTTTTGAGTTCATTTCTGCTGTTTTACCCTGGAACAATATTATTGCCAATGGTGTTGACCCCCGATCTTCAAGTTGGGAAACCAGTCACTTGCAGAATCACACACAGGGATGACTTGCAAAAGTATTCTTGGCTTCTGAATTCGTGGTGGTGGTGGTAGAGTAAAGACAGGGAAGGAGAGTGAAGGAAAAGATGACAGATAATCACATGAACAGTGAAGGCTGCCTGACTGTTCTTTTTACCAGGCTCTGGGGCAGAATAGGGGAAGAAAACCAGGTACAGTAAAAGGGAGGAAGGCACCAGAAGTACTTGTTTACTGTTTGGAAAATACTTGGTGCATTTTTGAGATAGGTCACTGAGGGATTTTTGTGTGTTCGTAGAAATCCATCAGGGTTTTATGGTTTAGCTGACATTAGGAAGCTCAGTTTTTCTTGCATTGGTATGGTGAGCTTGCTTCTTTTAGAAGTATTTGCAGAAACACTCAGGTCTGCAGTGGTTGAGTGATTGATCTTATAGTCAGTCCCACAACTCAGTTATAATTGAACTGATATGCTTTTCCCACTCTGTGCCTGTCTCTGGACATAGAACCCAGTGATACTGCTGATAGTCTTCCTAATCAGTTAGGAAAGCCCCCCTCCCTCCCAAAATAATGCAGAAATATCCTTTGTTAAAAGGGTGTTATCAAAGCAAGGCAGGAGAAGAGCTTCCCTAAGAGGAGAGCTCTGTTCCCGCTGCTTGCTCCCTGTTTGAATGCTCTGTAGAGTGAACCCCGGTGCAGGGTTTATTCCTGGGAGATGTGCAGTTGGCAAGGAGCCCACAGGTGGCAAGCACAAGGCTGTTTCATAGCCACAGCTGGGGTTTCAGCTGTGGCTGCTGCATCTTGGCAAGCCCAGGCTCTGTCTTTCATTTCAGTGCCGGAATCAGATTTACAATTATACTTGATTTAAGAATTCTCTGCTTTTACAGAATTCAGTCTTGGCAGGTGTTCATTGTGGCAGTTTGAGGCTGGTTTCTGTTTTTGATCTCTAGTCCTTGTTCTTACAAAGTCATTCAGATAGACTTGAAAACAGCAGCTTCTGCATCCCTTATTTTGAAAGGGTTAATACAAGCTGCTGTACCAAGGCCTTCCAGAGAAAGACAGATTCATTGCTGTAAGTGTATTTTTGGTGATTTGCAGGCAACTAACTGGTCAGGGATTATATTTCTGATTATCCCTTTGATTTAGTTAGAATAAAAGCACCAGTGACATTGCCAATGACCCAGATGTTTGAAAAAGCTGTAGATTAAGATATTGAGGTCCGTACCTCCAAATCCCACAATATTACATTAACACACGTTCAGAAGCTGCAGAATTGGATTTAAATCCAGCTCTTGAACTCCCTTCATAATCTCATTTTGTACTTGGAGTGGTGAAAATAATGGTAATGCAGCTGCCACAAGAGTGACTGTGTGAGCGTTTTTCACATTAGAAAGGCTTTTAATAAAGTAAAAGTGTCTTAAGTGCAGAAGCATCTTTCCTTCTTTATTGCAGCTGTGATAGCAATGAAAAAATGCATTTCTGCATCACTGTGGGCTGGAGACTGGTGGAAAAGGGATATGGTCTCTGACTCACAGACAAGTACAAGCTTCACATATTAAGACCTCATTAAAGATTGATGATGTTTACATCGTTCATGGTTACTTTCAATTTTTGTTGCACACATGACTGTCAGATGGCATTACAGATGAAGATTAAGCAAGAGAGCAGCGATTGCATCAATCTCAATTTTGATTCTGGAGGTTTCCTCAAGAGAACAAAGGAAAAAAACCTGACGAGAAAAATAACTACAGGTGTTTCTAAGGAAATCCTGAAGTGGGTTAGTGTATCAGGTACTGAAGTTCCTCAGCAAGAGTCATTAATACGTGTAAATGCAGCAGCTTAGAGCCAAGCTCCTTTTGCCATGCTGCAGACTTGGCACACTTGGAAGTTTGATGAATGGACACCAACGTAAGAGAATGGACAAGGAGGAGTGCGCACTACAGGCGTGATCCTGGAGTAATAGTGCTGAGTCAGACAGGCTTCATTGTGACTCACATTGCTGATTTACCTCTTCGGGGTAGAACTAGAGAATGGGGTTTCCAGTACAGGTGATCCTTTTCAATGCTGATTTACCATCTGCTAGAAACAGGTGGTGTTTCCCTTTGAACACGTTTCTATTGTACGTAAGTGAAGTGCTAACTTCCATCCCTGGACGTGTTGTTCAAAGAAAAGTTAATAATCTGCAGATTTTTTAGTGGGTACAGGAACCTGCCAGAGAACCTAAGTGGAGGAATGGCTCATTTACAGTAGCTGATTCAGTTGGAACATAGGAGTTTTATTCCAAAGGAAACGGAATTTCCCAGTGTTACTGTTGATTTACTCCCCTGCCCATGCCTCAGATGTGGTAGTCATAAAAGCCTTTTTTTTTTTTTTTGAGTATTCTGTATCCTGAAATACAATGCTGAGAACAAGAGTGTGAATTAGGCTGTTTTTCATCAAGAGGCAGATCTTTTACAGGCAGTTATTTCGCTAGTAGAGGATGGATGAAGATATGTGGAAGATGAGGATATGGAGGATATAGATGAGGAAGTCAGAAATGAGGATTAAAGATCAGCTGTGTAATTTTGTGTTACAAAGCCTGTGAGCACTGAAGGATTTATCTGTGAATTGTGGACAGCCAAGGCCAACTGCCCAAATTCAGGTCTTGCTAAGTTTGGTAGTTTTTTGAGCCGATTACCTTTTCAGCCGTTCACGGCTATTATGGATCATTTCCAATAGCTACTGAAGGGACTGGTGTTTCCCCTTCTTTTGGAAGACACTGGAAAGAATGAAAGAACCCCCCCCAAAACAAACCCAAAATGCAACATATATACTTTTCTGTGCTAAATTGTACTTGCTTTATGATGACTTTCCTCTGAAATAGAGGGTGGATTGACTATATTCAAGTGACAGAAAAATTAGAAAGAAATAGCATGAGTTAAATGATGGCTTCTTCTTTCTCCTGCATGGGTATTTGGGCAGAGGAGCATGAGACCAACCTGGTGAGCATCTCAGGTGTGCATGCACACCTTAGAAGTCTTCCTTGGCTTAGCCCTATCAGATATTACTGTTTTTCTGTCACTCATCTCGAGTGTTGAGATGCAGATTCTGGCAGCATCCCCAAGCTGACAGCTGATTTGAAGAGCCACACATACCTCAACTCAGCAGCACATATCTCCTTCTGGCTATGCCCTCTCCTCTTCCTGAGGAGAGCAAGGGGCTGTTGCCTTTGGATTCTCTTTGTGCCTTGGCAGTTCATCCTTTCATTCACTTCCTTCTAACACGGGTTTTCTCTCCAGTGAACAGAGGTCAGAAATGAAGCTACAAATGATGAAAAAACAAAGTTAGTAGTTCAGCTCCTTCATTCTTTTTGTGTATCACTTTGGATTAAGTCTAATGTTTTGCTTGTGGCCACAGCAGAATATTTGTGCTAAACAAAATGTGTTTAGTACAAAAACCGCTGGAAGTTATCTTACTGAATCACTCTATGATTCAGTGGGTAATTGCTGTTGAAGAACAACATAGAAAAAATCTCTCAATAGATAGAGGTAGCAAAATTTGTTCCCTTAATGGTGGTGTTCTATTTTTCTCAGAGAGCAGATTAAGGCCTGAAAAAAGAAGGTTCATCTTCGGAGACTCGGTTTTTTTAGTGTTGGCTCCCATAACTCTTAATATCCCTGTTGAGAAGTAAATGATCAATTAAGTGGTAAGAAGACCAGGTAATTATTTTCACAAGCATAGATAGATATGCATTAAACTTGAAAATGGTCTGCCATTGGTTTGATAAATGCAGCTTTCTTAGCAGATGTCCTCCCTGCTCAAGAATGTTAACATATGGAGATTTTCAACCACTGGTGGAGAAATCCAGCAAAAAAAATTTCAGAAGTAAAAATACAAAAAATATGAAGGACTTCTTACTTTTATTTTTATTTGCATCACCCTTAACCTTATGGTAACAGCATTTATGTCTAATCAAGTTTTTGATCAATATCAACAGATAGTAGGTATTAAGGAGCTGTGTTTATGGAGCACCAGAAACCCTGTCATTTTAAAGACCCTTCCCGGTCATTACAGAAGTTCTCAGTGTGATCTAGGAGGCTGCTTCTATCCTGTAACTTCATCTCTGTGAGCTGATGTGAAGGGACAATGGGTTTGTAACATATGATAACTCTGGCATTTTCATTTCTGAAGAAATGAACTCCAGAGACTGTGCATGGAGGTAGGAGCCACCATTTCCTGTTGGAGCATTTGTTAAGCTCAACTGGTGCCAGCTCCTCAAGGCCAAGCAGTCCCATATGAAAACAACTATCTCCAAAATGAGACCTTTCCCATGGCATTTAAAGTCAAAGTCTTATCTAAGTTAGATATGCAGCACTCAAGGTTTGCATTAGATTCTTTAAAATTTTGGGGGTTTTCTTTTTCTTCATATAATGAGTAAGACAAGATTTTCAACACTTGTATCAGGACCACCAGTGGGGATGGAAATGCTGTATTGTGTGGTTTAGTTGTAAATGTTCAATTCTGTTTATATGGGAAAGATTTGTTTTTAATGAAAATGTTACTGACATTTACACTATCCTTTTCCTTAATTTTTTTTCAGAATTACATATAGTTTTAGTATTGTATACTTTTTGACTAGACAATTAATTAAACCTTTAATAGCCCACCAAAATCTATTGCTCGCTTTTAATTTTTCAGTCTGAATATTTGTCCTGCATGACTTTTCCAACTTTCCTTCATCAGAGCATTTTCATTTGTTTCAATTTAATTCATTGGCAGAAAATTTATTTAGGTGTTTACATCAATTTATTAAATAAAATACTGTATGGTGGTTAAAAAGAATTTCACTATTTTTAGTTTGGGCTGGAAGGAAGTATTAAAACCCCATTGTGTGTGGAAAGTTCCAGATCACTTCAGATATTTTTTTTTTTCCAGAGTTGTTGCATAATCCTCAAAATGTATCACTGTCTGTGTGTAGGTGTATTGGATCTACTGAGCACAATGTGCAATCCCAGATAAAGCTTTCAGGGTAACAGTCTCCCATTGTGATGGAGATACTGTAACTGGAATAGCATCCAGACTTTAAAATGTTGTAAACACCTAAGAGCTTACTGTACCTTTCTTTAGACAGTATAGCAGAATCTATTTTTAAGTTCATTACCTTCTTCCAAGGTGAAATGCTTCCTGTGTGGGAAAATCTTATCTCAAATTAAAGGATATATTTTCGAGCTGCTGTTACCAGGATACTGAGGGAAGTGCATTCACTCATTCAAATAGCATCAATAAGTCTGATGAGACCTTATAATGAAGTGCAGTTACACTGCTATTTATGTCCTCTGTTTGACAGCTTCAGTATCTGAATGCCCACTATTGATTGATTAAATAAATGTATAACAAACCCCTTTGCTGTCAGATTTTTTAAATAGAAATCAGCAGTGTGACTGAAACGCTCACCAGCTGCTCTTGCCTGAGGTGGTGTATGCAAATGTCTGTGCCTGGGCACTTTCAATCACTTTTTGTAAAATACAGTGGCATCAGCTGAAAAACATGGTTGGAAGGAGTTTGAAATTGTGTGCGGGCTTCTTCAGACTTTTCTAGATGTGGCTTATGTTATGTGAAATTTCACACAAGGAGATGACTCGTGAAACCCCGAGCATGAATTCCCACTGTCTTAGAACTGGACTTTTTATTTAACTTGTGTAGCTTGTGGGTCTTGGACAAGTGTTCTCAGAGTTAGTGCTTAGCAATGACACAAATCTTGGGGAGCAGAAAATTCAGTACAAGCCTAAATTAGAGACTATTGAGGTTAAAGGGAACTTCTCCACTGACTCCAGTGGAATTTGAATCAAGCCGTTGGTATTTCTGGGATTCTGCTGCAGAGCTGGCTAAGGTCATGTGCTTAGAAACTCGGATTATTTGTTTTACTTTCTCTTTGCGTGTTTTTATTTCTTCTCTGAGTTATTCCTTATGCCTGAAGGTCTCCTAAACTTGTAGCGGGTGGAGTATGGTTTCAGCGGTTGTGTTGCTGATCTCTCTTGTGGGGTGACGTAGAGCAGTTCCATGAGTCAGATCACTTCATTTGCTGTGCGTGACAGTTACAGCAGTTTATTTTTCATGGGGATCGACATGTGGCCTTATTCATTGCAGAGACTTATCCTTTTAAAGATGCTCATTTAAGCACTCTCTTGTACTTTTCGTATTTCAAATGGATCTGTATTAACTGAAGTCATAAAATATTTCAGTTAAAAGACTGGGGATTTTTTCTGTGTAGAGACATTATTGATGAAGGACTCGATTTCCTGGCTTGTTACTGGCAATATTTTTTTGTGTTCTGGAAAAGTGTGTTAATATTGGTCTGAAAGCTCTAGATCTAAGTGTTATGTCATACACATTATATTAAATTGTTAACAAGGAGTGTAGTAAGCAAGGAATGTGTCCCTTTCCTGTCTCATGGGAATCTGATTCACTCTGAAATCCATAATACAGTACATTAAAATACATGGCAAATTTTTAACATTTACCTAAATCTTTTATGTAGTTATGCTCATTAGCATAGTTTTGAAACCTGATAATGAAGCAGTCAGTAAATCTTTTTTTACACATTTGAAGTAGGAAAAATCGAATTTAAGTTACTTTCTTACATGCATGTAATTTGGCTGGACTAGAGACTTTAATCTGTTGTTGCAATATCAATGGAAGGAGTGTGTGTTATCTATTTTCAATCAGTATGTTTCTGCTTGCTTCAGTTTTGATGAATTGATACTTTCTGAGGGGAAACACCGGGTTAGGACCAGACATCTTGCAAAATTTCAAACTGGATTTACATTGCAAAGCAGTTGTGATAAGAAGCAGAAAAGCACCCCAAAAGAAAAGTCAATTAGACGACTTATCCAAAAATATATCTGAAATGTATTGGTTTTGAGTGTAACTTGTCTTTAAAGGTTATTAGCTGCAATACCTGGCTGAGTGCTCTATGCATTTTAAGAAGAGTTTGAGCCTGGCTCACTGGAAGAGCTCGTGTGTAGTGTGCCATTGTCCTGTACCTGCCACACTGCAGCAACGTGTTGGTGTTTCTTTTTTCAGTCGGTAGATTGCTTAATTATTTCAGCTTCTGCTACAATATGTCAAGACTTCCCCCCACCCCCCCCGCCTTGGTTACTCGTTGTCTGCTTTAATCAAGAGTAAAAGACATTTCTCTTTCTCACTCTGTGCTTTCATTATGGAGTGTGCGTGTTTGTATGCAATGGGTGGAGAGAAAGGAGGGGATAGGTATCTACCAAAAGTGCAGCATTAATGGCTGCTCTGATGCACTGTTGTTATTTTCAGAATGTGAACTTGAATTTATGACTTCAGGTAGAGGCTTGATTATCCAAGACACTGGGACTAGCTCAGAGAATTTAAATGAAGCATATGGAAAAGCCAGTCTATTTTAAGTAAATAACCAGGTTAAAGGAAAGGCAGCAATTCCAATCAGTTTGGAGTTGCAGCTGAAAGTAGTGCAATTGGTCATTGTTCCAGTCAGTGGTAGTGGTTCAATACAGTGGTGTGTTAATGAGCTAATGCTTCCACACCAAGACTTGACACTTGTGACTCCCAGAGCTGTTTTTTTGAGGTGTAATTTCCGATGACAGTACTGCAGAAGCTCCAGAAAATTGTTCAGGGGTTTGTGAGGTTTGTGGTTTAAAGAATGAGCAGGAAAAACTCCTTCTGAACAGAATTAGTCTTGGGGTGAGTAGTCTGATGTCCTGGGCCTGAATGCTGCAGAACACGCTGAAAACTGGGGTCTTCCACAGTGTTGGTGTGCTGTGTGTTTGATGTCTTCTTGGAGAAAGTATCTTCCAGACATGTATGAATGGGGTGGTGATAGAGCAAAGAACAGGAAGGTGCAACTAATCCTTCTTTTCTGTTAATAGCTCGGGGTGTGCAGAACTTGAGTCCATTGGTGAAGTGGGAATCTGGGCAATTCTCTCACCATATCCGGTGCTGTTGTCCACATCCCCTTCTGAGTCTCACCAGCCCAGTTTCCAAGCAGCACATGGAGTTCTCTGTAGCAAAGCATAAGCTAGAGCAGACCAAAATCTGAACTTTCAGATTTTCAGAAAGAGGACAGATTTGCAGGAAATTTTGAGGCCTGAAAATTGGGCTCAGTCCAAATTGCTTTGGCAGCACTTTGTACCAGCTCTTAATATCCCTTCACACTGAGCTGCACAGCACTGGTGGAGCAGGTGGTGATGCTGGTTTGGGATGTAGCAAAGCTGCCACATCTTGTGTTGTAAGAGCCAGAGATTCTCCTCCATAAAATACATTCCTCAGAGGAAAGTGAAATTAACAGACTGGCTAATTGCACCGAGGGTACAACACCAGGGGACACCAATCAAGGGGCAGCAATGCTGAACAGGCAGGCACTGGAGAACAATTAACTGAGCTCTCGTTACTGCAGAGCACAGAAACTGGCTACTGACAGGAGCAGAGCAAAATGGAGGAGAAATGGTGAGAATATCTGTGAAAGGGAAATTTCAAGTGAAGACTAAGGAAAGCCTTGGGTTTCTAAGTTCCCTGATCTCCACTGGTGGTTTTAAGCTTTGTAGCTTTGTTATTATTTGTCAGGTCACTGTTTCAAGGAGAGAGCAACTGTTCTTCTGTTAAGGTTGTGTGTCTTGTCTCTCTCCACCCTGTCACAAAATTCCTTATTAAGCTAAATTCTTGTTTCCCATTTCAACTGCACTTTTCTAGATGTGAGTATCTAGACTGTCTTTGCATGGAAAGCTGATAAATGCTACTAAATTGTATTGTTTCTTTAAAAAAACTGTTTATAGAGAATGAAAGTCTAAGGGAATAATTAAATGGATAAAATAAAGAGAACTAAGCTTATCTCTGTCAGTGGAGTGTAGGTTACAAGCAAAGATGATCATTCCTAAATAAGCAAGCATGAACACCCTCCCAAACTAGGAAGATGAAGAAAAAAGCCCAACACTGCTACTCCTCTTTAGCTAGGCTAAGCACTGGTCTTGCTTCTCTGCACACCTTTATAGGCCAATAATTTCCACTAAATTAGCTATCCTATCAATTAATGTCCATTACCAGGATAAAGGCTTCTTTTTTTACTTCATAATAATTTGTCTGTGAAAGTCAGCTGCCAGATTTTCAGTGGCTTGGTCTGACAGTAAGAGAGGAATGCACTGAATGTGTTTGACTTGCTCATGTTGTCTAATTTGCTTGCTCTACTGATTTTTTGTTTGTTTGTTTTTTTCTCATTAATTTTATAAACCTCTGTGGACATGGAAAAGTAAAGGGCAGCGTAGCAGCCCCGGTTGTTATACACTGAATATACTTTTCTCATGACAGGAAGTAAGGAGTCTGGCAAAAAGGGTATTACCTGAACCAATAAAATCAATGCTGACACAACTCATCAATTTGTTTGCTTTAAATTTCTTAAAGCTTGTTTTATTGATTTATAGGTAGTTCCTTGTTATTACCTGTAACCTTGGAGAAAGAACTGACTTGCCTGTATAACGTCCAGTAAAGCTGCACTGAGGCACAAATGCACTGCTTGTAAAGCTGGCTGAAGAACATTCAATCATGGAAAATTGTCCTTGTTTCTTGGCTTTGAGACTGTGACCTTCAGGACCTGTAGTCAGTGACATTTGATGTAAAACAACATTTTTGAAAGACAGAGAGTTCAGAGCTCGTGCATGTTTTTGGGCCTACATGTCCATTTATGTAACAAAAGCAGGTCACTGGATAATGCTTTGGTTTCTGTTTGCATAAGCAAACATCTGTGCTAAAGATCCAATCATCTTCATTTTGACAAAGAAACCATACTTTTGGACAAAAAGGGCTGCAGAGGCTTTGATGCACTGAAGCTGCTTTTGAAAGCCCCCAGGGCATGAAGATGCCAGCTTCCTCTACAGAACAATGCTCCAGATGCAAAGTGCATTAATCTTGTTCCATCAGTTAGTGGTGGCCAGAACTTACTCATAAATGAGCTAAAATGTAGATCTGTGAATAACAGTGATATCACAGGAAGTCCACTATATATGTGTGTGTTTATACATACATATATCATGCACCTATGTACTTCTGATATGCTCAGTCTATCCTCTTGCCCCAGCATCAAAATCTCAGTGATGAAAATGTTTGTCACTCACTCAAACCTTCTTGAATTTTGCCTTTAAAAAAATTTTTATTAAAAATATTATTTAAAAATTGCTAAACTACTAGCTGCACTTCAAATGCACTGGGTTTATGTGTTTGTTTTCTGCACAGAAGTTTGGATTCCCTGTGCTTCAGTTTGAGGAAGCAGGAAAAAAGCTATGAATAATCAAGAACTCACAGCTGTGGGAATTCTATACATCTGTGTCATGCACTGCTGGCAATGCACAGGTGTAGTTATGATGAACAGAGATTTGGAAGATGTGTCATTCAGCCTTGAAGAGGTGACCCCCGTGGGGGGGGATGAGCATGAGTGGATGCGTGGGGCACGGGGTTTCTCTGTCCCTGTTCCCGGGTCATGTGTCCCCAAAATCCAGTCCCCTATTGGTCACTTTGAATGTAGCCCGCGGGAATCCTGTACTTAAGGGAGTGTTCANATTCAGGTGTTTCAAATGATGTGCTTTAAAACCCTTGAGAGAAACCATCTTATTTAAAACAAAAAGGGTGAGGTGAAGAGGTGACCCCCGTGGGGGGGGATGAGCATGAGTGGATGCGTGGGGCACGGGGTTTCTCTGTCCCTGTTCCCTTGGTCAGGTGTACCCCAAATCCTGTCCCCCATTGGTCAGTTTGAATGTAGCCCGCGGGAATCCTGTACTTAAGGGAGTGTTCACGGGACCCCGGGGGGGTTTGTTCCAGACCTGTTCTGGGGGCAGTCGCTGTCGGAGTCCCTGCCGGGCTCCGGCCATGTGCGGCCAGGGGGAATAAAATCTGAAAACATCTATCAAATATCGTCTCCTTGATTCTTCCACGGGCCAAGGCTGTCTCCCAGGGAAAGGTTGCAGCCACCCCACTGCAACACAGCCTTAAATTCAAAGGGGCAGAAACCTTAACTCCCAAGGAATGCTGTCATGGCTCAGAAGCTGAGCCTTCTAGAGCAGGGGTTAGCTTTCGGTTTTCTTTGGATGAGACACAAACTCAGCCCACCTGTGGCAAGTAAAGCTGCTTGTACTCATAACTCAGCCAGGAGGTATTAGCTTCAGCACCAGGAGCTCAGTGAGGTGGAAAGGCCTTGCAGTTGCTTATTGCTCATGCTGACGTCCCAGAGCCAGCTCCCTTTCCATTTGTCACACACTTTTGATGTACAGGTAGTCACTCTGTGTGTGTGCATAGAACAAAGTATAATTTTTAATTAATTTTCCCCCCACATTTACAATTTAATACTTTTTTAAAAAACAGTTGTACGAAAGTAATACAGAGCTGTCAGAAAAATGGAATGAGAGTGGAAAAAGAAAGGAGGAGGAAAGAAAAGAAGGGTCAGGCTATGGGAAACAGTTTAAAGTGGTCTGAGGCTGTCTTTTTCCTGCAGCTGCTAAATCCCAATAGAAAATGAAGATAAATCCAGTTAATATATGAAAAATCTCTTAATAACACTCTAATCTAATATCTAGAGTGAAACATTAGGCTACTTAATTAATGAATGCCAATTAAGTAGTATTCAGCATGTCAGACATCTGCAATGTACTCTGCATGTATGCATTGTATATGGGGCAAGATTTTACCTGGAGTGTTCCTCATGGATGCTGAGAGGCTGAGCCAGGGCATGTTCACCATCTGAGGGTAGAAAACCAGAGCATGGCTGAGTCACTTCTGTGTGCGATCTGCTGCACAGTCTGCTTGGGAGAAGACTGAGCAAAAGTAAAGATGTTTCTGTAGAGCACAGATGTTACTTTGATGGGCTCAGAGATTCAGCTCTTGGATAGCAGCACTCTCGTAGCCCTCACTGCTGTAGAGACAGGAATAAGAATGTTGGTAGAAGTAGGCAAGGACCATGTCTCTGTATGATACCTCCTGCCTGTTTTCTCTGGCTATTTTTTCAGGGAAGGTTAAACTACTATCCCCTACGATCAGAAAAAGAACACTTGCTGGGAAATCAGGACCTGGAGGAATTTGTTAACTGGTAGAAGTCATATTTCTTATGTCACTCTTGTGTCTTCAAGTAGAATCACAGTCAGTCACTTGGCAGGTCTGAAAATAGCACTTCTTCCTCCAAATGCACATGACTTGTCTTTGTCATGTGGGAGAGAATTAGTGCATATCAATCAGTGTTCCAGGGAAACGTCCATGTAGTTTCATTGGGAAAGGCTGGAGAAACCCTCATTAGATTCCAGTGGAAAGCCAAAGTATTTTGTCACCTTTGACTGGGGCAATAACTGTAGTAGCAAGGAGCGAATGGAGATAGAGCATTAAGCAATGTGTGCCAGAGAGAGTAAAGTGATATCAGTAAAGCTTCTGTTTAAGCATTGCCCCTGGATGTAATTTCAGTGACTTTCAGTGTCTATTACACCATTTCCTAGATAATTCCCCTTATCAACTGCAGAGTAAAAACCCCTTTCACACAGCACCAGTCAGACAGTATTTGACCCCATCATCAGGTTCCCAGCTCTATTTGTGGTGCTGTTTCCTTTTGCATGTTTTTTGTAGCTGATCTGTAAATGTGGCTGAAAGCAGCGTTTTGTGCATGCTGGAGAGTCACTGATGGTACTGGGGTGTTACTGGGTACAGATGTCAAAGTGAGGTCACTGGCATAAAGGAAATTAATGTAAATGAAAACAATTAAGATGTTTAATCACGGGAATAACATTTCCCCCCCTTACTGTAGTGATGAAAGACCTGTGCTTATTTACAGCTCTTGTAACTCAAGCTATGCTTGTCCTTTAGTCTCATCATTAAAAGCAACGGTAATCCAAGTAAGTTGCTCTTTCTTAATATTGTTTTTACTTGAGTCCTTTGCTTGTGATGAACTTGTACCTCACTCACACATTCCTTGACCTAGTTAAGCTAAATCAGAAGGTTTACAATGGTGTTGTCGTGAACAAATATTCAACCAATAATGCTTAAATAGATTAAAAAAAGATGCAAAAATAATTTAAAAGAAAAATATGTTGTCTCTATGACATATGACAATCCAACAAATCCATTCAAAGCAGAAATATTCAATAAAAGCCACATAAGAAGCATAAATGAGTTGCTAGGAAACATATTTTTTTCTTTTTTCTGTCTTGTTCACCTTGGTGGTAGATTTTCTAAAGTTTTCTACCAAGGATGAGAAGAGGAAAAAAATAAAATCTCTAAGCTGGCTCTTGTCCTCAGTTAAAATGAGCTGACACTGTTTCTTATCAGTATTCTGCTGAGGCACTCGAGCCTGTTCATTTCTTTCTTTAACAAATGATTGATCTGGACCTGAGAATTGAGGGAACCTTGTAAAGTGCTAAAGCAAACAAATGGAGATAGCTGGATTGATTGTGCTCTGCTGCAGTGATTTTATGCAAGTGTTTTTTATCCTTAAGAGACTTCTAGCTTTTGAATTGGAAAAGGTTTATACAGGCATGAATCATTAAAACCTTTATTTACTTTCAATTAGTGATGTGCTGAACTGTTCAAGGAAAAGTTCTGGGATGGAAAAACTTGGTGTATCTGCATACTGGGATGGTGGCAGCTGGCAGCTTGTTTGCCAGGTTTTCCACAGCTTTTGATGAGGAGCGTAAGAGCTAAGGTTTCTAGATAAAGAGTTTGGGTAGCAAGGGTAAAACTGTCCTGTTAATTCCTTAGTAATTTTTTCTGAGTTCAGTTGTGGATTTGGGCTTTATAAGAGTAAAGCAGTAGAGAAAGATGTGCATTGGAGAAATCATGAGACAGGTCAGGTTTGAGTACAAATGACTTTGTTTCTTTCCACAAGTGAGTTATACAACTCGAAGTGGAGAGAGGTTAGATATTTCCCCGTCACTTCGAAGGAAAAGGGAGGTGGTATCTTGATATATTTAAATAAACATTTAGATGATTAATACTCATGCATTTCATCCTGAAATGTAAAACTTCCAAGTAAACCTTAAGTGTGATTCCTTCTGCTTCAGGAGGGATTATTAGCAGGTATTCATGATGTGATCTCACGCTTTTTAAATTGCTATTCATTAAAAATAAAAGGATTAAATAAGTGGCCTCATCAGAATTTTAAAATCTGCCTACTGTGCTACAGTGTTACCCAGTATCTTGCCTATCTGTGGTGAATTCCACGATTAAGGGCTAGAAGGTAAAACTATTTTTCCTTAAACTTTTTGTTTTAGTGCTTACAACTTAAAAAAAGCAGCATAAGAGGTAATTGGCATCAAACCTTAAACTTGAACTTAAAGATCATTGTTTACTGCTGAACATCAGTCCAGTGCTGTTAGACCACTTGAACGAGAGCGGTATTTTAAATCAAAGTTTATTTAACTACTCTTAACATAATAATCAGCAGCCAGTCAAGTCAGTGAATTCAGGGGATGACTCCCTCTGCCTGAAGAGATCACCACAGATGTTTTTCTAATTATTGCAGTCATGTTTTATAAAGCAGAGGATATTCTGGCAGAAAGAATCTGGGATTTAAAATACTGGCAGTGTTTTCCAGTGAGGACAAGCAGAATTCGTCATGTGTCTGCTGAGATAAGTGGCCAAATAAACACACTTGATTTTGTTATTCAGGGTGTCATTTATCATCTTATTGATGGAGGAGTTGAATTCTATAATGGTACACATTTTCTAGAAGAATTTTAATTCAAGGAGCATTTTCATTCAACTGGTATTCTTTCACTGAGAGCCATACCTATCAGTTGTATCAAACGCAAAAAGAATTTAAACTGACAGCAGTTATTTTCTTCTGTCTCTTGTAAATATTTAAAAAAAATATAATTAAAACCACATTAAATTAAAGCTTTGCTTTATAAAGTCAGTCACTGTTTTCCTGACTATTACAGTTAAAGCAGTAAATGCAAACTCTCTAAATCTATTTGTCAGAAAAAGGAGAGATAGTCCTGAGAACTGTTTCCCAAGACAGTGTACTACAAATCTATGTCAATATAAGTTGGTGGCAAGAAGTAACAATAGACAGTTATGATTTTTTGTGGGGGTTGGTTTTTTTTTTTTTGGTTTTTTTATCTCCCTCTCCTGAAAGGTTGGAAGGCTTTCTCAAGCAGTAATATCACAACCCACAGCACAGTGCAACCATTATAAAACTGTTCACAGGGAGAGTTAAAGTACAGGATAAGCGAAGGTCAGAGCTAGGATGAGAACCCAAATTTCTTTATTCTTTCTACAAAGCTTTAATCCCTTGACATTCTTGAGTTTACAGTTTTAATAATTACTTGCTAACTATAAAAAAAAAAATTGATATGGTCAGAACTTTATTTTCCTTTCTCCATTCCATTGCTTTCACTTTTATTCTGCCTATAACTGTCCTTTTCCTTTCATTTGCCAAGCCTTGACACTGTGCTATCCAATTTTCTTCTTCTTCCAAAATCTGCCCTAACAACTAGACTGAGGAAAATCTTGCTGTGTTTTTTTTTCTCTATAGGACATGGGAAAAAAAAAATCATTCTTTTCTAGTCTTCTTTATAGCAAGCGTTGTTCTTTGTGCTGTAGTTTTCTCTCTGCTTTTGTAGCCTAAAATGTAGGCCTCACTCAGCCTTCACTTGCTCATCCCTTCCAAAGCCCTCCAAAATCCCAGGATGAGAGTGCCATGGAAATAAATGCAATCTGCATGATGCTCTTTGTAGTGACAGCTTTTGAGCCACTGTTTGTATGACTCCAAATCTGAAACCATTCCCCAGAACTTATATGTGCTACAGGTAAGTGGGCTGCTCTTAAGACTTTCAGTGAAATAAACACCAAAATGAATTCACTTCTTGAGTGATAATATGGTTCTGGTCATGAATGATGGATGAAACCATGAGTAAATTAACACTGACCTGCTGCTGGAAATGAAAGTGGCAGTCAGATTTATCCCAGAATGATGAATTTTTGAGGACTGCATATGTTGAAGAGCCAGTAAAAGTATTTTAACAGCAAGTAATGAGTGAGGGAGCTTTATGTATTGTTTTATACTTATGTGTGTAGCATGTGCTAAGTAGCCATGATAAATTTTAGGCTGCTCACATGCCTTTGCACTGAGTAAAAATATTACTGCTACAAGTACATTTTTGAACTTTCCCTGAGGAAAGCTATGTTAAATTGTTAACAAATTATTGGTGCCAAACACCCTAGAGGTTTTGTTTCACTGTTCCTGGTATGGCAGACCTAAGAAAACGAGTCTAATGATCACTGAGTTGTAAATACCCATTCTCAGTCTACTTGAAAGCCAATTCTAATCAGTTATTTGAATAGTTCCTGGGAAGAAGAAGCTTAAATATGGCCAATTATGGAATACAGACAAACTTCTGAACTGAAAAAGGAGCAATATTTAACAGGAAAAGCTCAAATTTAACTGGAGATCACATCACAAAGGATTGATAAAAGCAGAGAATGACAAATTTCAACAAATCTTGCTGATGCAGGATGATATTTCTTACTGTTACGCAGCTGAAGTTGTATTTGTAAAGCAGTGGGGGTCTTGCATGCTGGCACCAAGCAAGTCTTTAAATAAACCTCCTGGGAGTGGCTGCTCCCTGCTTTCCCTACTCTGTGTCTCAGAGAGAATGCATTTTAAAGAGAAGGGAAAAAACTGTGCATAACATTGAATATTCTATTTTGTGTAAAACCACATTATGAATTTTATCTGTTTCATACATTTATGTCATGTTACATTTGTATTGCATTCGTAATTTTACAGTTTTGCATCGCGTTCGGCAACGAAGGTGGATCACGGGACCACAGAATGTGTCAGGTTGGAAGGGACCACCATGGGTCACCTGGTCCAGCCTCCATTGTGCAGCTCCTGATTTATTTAGTTATGTAGTTAGGTTTTCAGTGATTTATCTAATATGCAGTAGCTGGCTGAAACTCATGATGAAATGGGGAGATGCCTCAAAGCTGCAGGGAGGAGGGCAGAATTATTATTTCCAAGCAGTGTTTTTGTGATGAGCATCAGCCAGGTGTTGCACCTCAGGCTCAGGATGGCGTGTGCTGTGTGCTGCCTCCTGGACAGCAGCAAAGGACTTCTTTAGCTGGGGTGGTTTGGTCTGTCCAGCACTTCCTTGCCTGCTCTCGGGCTGTGCCCAGCGTGCTGCTTGCCTGCTCAGAGCTGCCCAGCTCTTTGCATACCGCTGTGCTTTGCCACACAGGCACGTTCTTAATTGCTTTAGAAACGTTCTTGCTCTGTAAATTGGTGCATGTTGCTGCAGGAACAGAGGTGTGCCACAGGCTACCAGCAGAGATTAATTCTGTAGCACTTTCATGTTGTATATAGTCTTGAGCTATGTATTTATGAATCAGAATTTAAGCAAGCGAAAAAAGGTCTCTTCCCTCCCTGCGCTCCTCACCTACTTGTCTCCCAGTTTGGGACTAAACCCACAGAAATGTTGGCCATAATCAATATTTGAAGCGTCTTCAGTATGACATCATGGGTGCTCCAGTGTCACTTCAGCTGGAGTCACCTTTCCTGTGCTGTTTTTAAAACCAACTGCTTTTTACTCATTTTGGTGCAGCGTCTGCTTTAAATCTCTGTGAGAATAAAGTGCGTTTCAGTAAGTTCTTACTGACAGTACAGAGCTGTTGAAGCAGCCAGCATGCCAAATTGCAGGACTGCCTCAGGAAATTTATATTACAGAGAGCTAGAATTTGCCAGAAATTTAGTTTGATCACTCTCTATTTTAATGAAAAATAATAAAACTGTTGTTGTAAGTGGTTTCAGGTTGCTTTAAGAACTGATTTCAAGGAGGAACACTAAGGAAGTGAGGTTTTGCAAACAAATTACCATGAATGTCCAGAAAATGCAGTTTAGTTTCACATTCTTTTACTAGACTAACTCAATAAAATGAGCAGAATAGCTTCCCTACAATAAGGCTCACTTCAAGTCCATACCATGGTAATACAGGGAATCTCCTGATAAAAAGAGACAGGTGCTCTTCTGAACTTGTCTCCGACAGATGCTGCTCTCCAGTCATGCTCTTGCTCTACTGTATGATTCCGTATCAGTTTTTCATTAGAGTTGTTCCTTGGGGTGAGTAGGTCAGGAATTTCAATTCTTTGGTTTGGATCAGGTTCAGGTCAGTGAAAACTTTTAGTGACCTGACCCAGTCATGAACCAGAGATAGTCCCAGAAGTTTCCCTTGAGATGGAAACTGGACTCCTGATGATGTTTATCAGCTGGTGACACAGTATGGCTTTCTAGATAACATATGACATTGCGGGGTGCTCATGATTGCAGACCTTTGTTTGGATAAAGAAAGAAATGGACTTTTTACTGAATTTGATAAAGTTGCTAGCCAGTCACACTGTCATTTGCTTTTAGTTCACTTTAATGGGTTTGGGGATCTGTAATTTTTACAATGTGTTCCAAGGCTTTTATCTCTGCTTGATCTATTTTTAAATGCTTTTTTTTATTTTCACAGCTAATTTGCAGCTTCTCAGAGTATAAACTTATCATCCAGTACCGCAATACTGTACGGCTTTATGGTTACATTGATTAGTTTCACCTTATACCTTTAATTTATTAGGGAAAAAAAGGAAAGTTCTGATATGGCAGAGGCCATATAACTGGGATCAAACCCGGGAGGATAAGAGCTGGTGCTGCCTCTTGGGTAAAACAGAGCCAAAGACTGTGTGCCTGTAGTGCATGCACTGCTGTGTGATCTGGCCTAGTCTGAACAAAACTGCCCTCCTTTCTTCTTGCTCTCTGTTGTTTTTTTTTTCTGACTACCCCATTCCACACCTGGGCACTGATTATCTTCATGAATCTCCTCAAATATTTAACATATTCTGTGATACAGAAGGATGAGTGATGTTCTGTGACATAGAAGGATGAGTGAGGCGTTACTAAAAATACAGGTAACATTATTCAAGACTTGGACATCAAGACATCGTCTGCCTTAAAAATTGCTCCTTCTCAGACAGATCTTTGTACCTGACCAGCTGAATAATCTTCACCCTATATGATAACTTTTACTGTTGCTACCAAAATTATTATTATAAAGTGAAAATGCATAAAAAGGCTTAACCATTTTTTCCCGATTAATGCTCAATTCCTAATTCTTAATTTCCTGTTAATAATGGCTGGGGTGTGACTGGCAGCATCTGTTGGTATGGACTCTTGTTTTGTGTCTGTTGTTGGTTTTTTTGTTGATTTTTGGGCTGTTTTAGGACAATGGCTTGTTTGCAGCTGTCCAGTTAAGTTGGTTTACTGGCAGAATTTGCCCTCTTGTCCAGGCAGTGCTGACCTGCAGATCTGTGCACTCTCTAGAGTGCTGAGTGTCACAGGCAGACTTCACTGAAAAAGAAATTGTGTTTCGCTCCCCAGGCTTGAGGATACGTCAGGAGATGAGCCTTCATCCCCTCTAAATGACTTCCCTCTTCTTTTTCTTCCTCACCCATCTGTGTATGCTCAGTTTTCAGTGGAGAGCTGGTGACAGAGGCTCCGCTGATGTGGGAGATTCCTCCATCTCTTCTAACTCGAAACAGTGAAGAAGTAGAGGTTGCTATTATACAATTCACACTTCATCTTCGTTTAGAGAGTGGCACATTCAGCCTTCAAACCCCTACTCTACCCCCACCCTGAGCCCACTGCAGAGAATCCTCACAGTGAGAGCTGTAACACCGTGGGGCAGAAAAATCAAGGTAAAACATGGCACCAAGGCTCCCACATTTAAAGAAAAGAAGGAAGGAACAAAAGCATACAGGGGGATGTTTTATTTCTTAACGAGATTGTGTTACCACAACGTCAAATGATTGATTTGCCTTATCACAGTTAACCTCATTTGTAACCTCTTTCCCTTTAAATTAATCCAGATTAGACATTAATAATAAGTCCTCTAAGATAAATAGAGATGGATGTTTTATTAAGATAAATAAGATGGATGTTTGAGGGCAGAATACGTTTCATTTTGGAATGCAGCATAGTTTGAATTTGTTCTTTCAAATGGATGCTCTCTTCCAGCTATTGTCAGAGTGGTTGAGTAAGCATTAAATTAAGGAATGAAGGCACTTTGGGTGATATATAGGTTGAGCTGATGGCTCTGATGGAAAATACGTGAAACTGTACCTTTTTATAATGCTTATTATTTAATAGGCCAAAGACAACTCAGTAAAACTAGCCTGCAGTGGTACAGGAGAGGTGTTTTGAGCAGTGCTCCTTCCTACCCAGCAGTAGTCAGGCTAGTAGCTGCTTCTCTTAGTGCTTCTAATTAATAAACTGAACTCAGAATTATTGGATTTCTAACTTGATTTCAGATAATTCATTTTGTGAAAAGCACTTCTGGGGAATGTGTAAGTCAAGAAGTAGCTGTATAAATAGTTCTTGGGACTTCGTGGATTTCCTTTATGTTATTTCTGGTGTCTGAGCAGTTCAAATCTGAGCTGTATCTCTATCTCTGTCCATAGGCCAGTCTTTCCAGCTTCACCCCGCCATGCAAACACTGTGTTTGTGTGTACTCAGAGGCCTTCCTGTCTGCTTGGCCAGTAGATATAATAGATTTTTAGTGGTGATTTTAAGGCTCTAGAAGAACATTGTGTTGCACACTGGTTGGTTTTATTTTATTATGACCTACAATACAAATTTTGTCTGAAATATACCTCTCAAAAAGATATCCAGTCATGGTAAAAAACATCAAATGATGGAGGATTTATTGATAGTTTCTTCTAATTTCCCACTGAAACTGTTAATTTGTGTTAATTTTAATACTGAATTTGTCTGGCTTCTGCTTTCAGCCATTTGTTTCCCCATTATGACTTTCTACTGGATTAAAGAACTCATAAAGCCAGGATTTTCTGCACTCTGACTGTCATCTCTCAGTCTCTTGGATGAACTAAAAAAGTGGTGGAGCTCTGTCTTCCACTGTGAGATGCTCTGTTTCTTTTGCCAGCTTCTTATTTATTCCTTTTTTGTAATTTCTTTCTATTTATCAGAGTTACTGCACAGAACAGCTTGATAGGTTTTTACTTTTCAAAAATCCGCTGTTCTACATATTACATAATCAGATGACTACATCATCCACCCAACATGACAACATCCCAGGTGTATGGAGTTACCAGAAGTGTGTGGCCAGGAATTTCCCAGTTAATGTGTTTGAGACTGGAGGCTGCTGTTCTTGGAAATGAGATAGCTTTTCTATGTTCCAGAGAGAGAACAATGAATCTCATTCTCCAAAAAGATTCTCAAAATCTTTTTCAGACATCATTTTGTGAGCCAGATCTTCAACTGGGATAAGTCAGTGTTGGTCAGAGGTTACTAACACTGATTTCAATCCTCAGCTGAAGACATGAGTGTAGCAGCTGAAGACCTAAAATACATAGGAAATGCATATTTTTTGCATTACAGTTATAATGACAATTGTGACAAAGTTTTTAATTTATAAAATGTAGTACTGACTGGCCCTTGTTCCAGAAGCAGACTGACATTGGTTCTGTAAAATACCAGACTTGAACAGATCTGCCAAACAGAACGTTTCTCAGTATAACTTCAAGCTCCTGTAACCTGTGGTTTTGCATTCCAGTGGTTCCCTGGTGACAGGTTGGGTGTTTGTCTGATGGGGCACCAAGACAGCCAGAGCAACCTGCTGCTCACCTGACATGTGGGGTGCTTGAACTGTGAAGATTCAAAGCTAGTAAAGCTGACCAAATATGTATATATATATTTGCATGACAACTTGACCTGTGTAGATTACAGCCTTTCACTAAAACAAAAGCTTTTGTGATCTTCCAGCACTTGTCCTTCATTATAATTTCACATACTATTTGCTGAAATGCAGCAATATCTGAAGCGAAATACTCTATATGTTCCTGTTGTATTTGTTATCTCGTATTATTTCCATGTGTGCTGAATTCATTGAAGGATGCAGTTGCTGGGGCACTTTCCTTACGTATAGCTGACTAGAAAGTTTATTGTGATAGGAAATGACAAAGGGAGTTTTGGTGTTACTTTTATTTTGTTGAAGTCAGATGTAGGCATTTTTGTGTGTTCTATACATATTTTTGGTATGATTGGAAGTTCTGACTGCTTTTGGATTTAAGCTTTTAAAAGTGTCTTTTCTTCAGCTAAGCACACTGACTTAAAACCTCTGTGTAGAGTGACCGAATTTGGCAGATGTCTTTTCCCCTGAAATGTGCTTAGACTGACTTGGACCCACACAATTTAGGAGTCTCATGTTTAAATTTTATAAGAGGTAAAATTGAAAATGACTGGTTTTGGTTATTCTCCATGATCAATAAATAACAGACTTCATGAACCACTGGGGTATGCTCTGGGCTGGGTGAGAGTTAAATCGTTTGTATAGCTTGTTTGATTTAGATTCATCAGCATCCTGAATGTTTAAATTGAATCTTTCTACACTAAATTCATTATCATTAGGTAATCCAACAAAACAGAAAATGTCAGTCAAGTTTGATACCTCCTCCCAGAGGAACTGCAACAAAAATCTCAGGGCAGTAGACTATATTACATCACAGCTTGTGCTGAAAGTGATCTGCTGTTGGGAGTAACAGTCCAAATTCCAAATTCAAGTATTTCAGAGTTGGATTGGATTGCGGTCTTTTGTTATATTTTGTTGGTTGGTTGTTTCTTTGTTTATGTTTTGTTTTGGTTTTGAGTTTTTTGGGGTTTGGTTTGTTTGGGGGTTTTTTGACATTATCTTATGAGTTCAGTTTCCTGGAGGGCAGGGGTCATGTGTGGTTTGAATTAATAGATTAGGGTTTGAGTTAAAGGCCTCTGAAGTCAATGAAAAAAATCACCTCAACTGGGATGGCTTTGCAATTAGACTTTGATGTCCCCAAAACTGGAGCGGAAGAAATGTAAGAATGTTATATTTTACTGGAAGCATGCAGAATGTTGTTGCTTGGCTGCCACAGTAGCAGCTCCTCTGGCACAGCTCCATCCAGGTATGGGGCCAGTCAGCAGGATCAATTAAACTGAGCGCAATTTGAAAGCTAAAACTTTCAAAAGTTGAAAAAAATCTGGATGTTCTTTCTCATTGATTTTTGGAGCCTGACATCCCCAATCCTGCAGACAGCTCTGTCTGCACTGGCTGTTGATGGCTCATATCCTCTTAAGTACAAAAGGGGTTACACTGAAAATTTCTGGAGTCAAAACATAAATGAAAATCCCATACCTGAGTAAGTAAAAGGATCGAATTATCTGGGCATAGTGAGAGAATGTGTGATAGTTTACATCATAAAAGAATGCATAGATTTGTTGTTTTGAATACCACATGTTAAATGTATATAAAGGACCTTCAAAACTTCTGCTTTATCTTCTATGTAAGAAAGTGCAAAGATAAATTTCCTCTTTAAATTAGTCCGTATTTGAGTTGAATAGCATTTTCAATAATAAAACTAATTTTGTAGTCCTGTATTATAAATTTAGCAACTCTAGTTGCTTGTAAAAGAATTACATTATTTATCCACTTTTAATGTGAGGTAGGTGACTCATTTTTTTAACTACTCCCTTTGAAAAAAAGTTTTCTAGATTTTAGTAATACAATTTGAGATGAGATATGACGTTTATCAAATAAAGAATTTTAAATTTTTACAAAAACCATGTGTGGTATATATAATGATGTTAAAATATGTGGAGCCTGTTTTTTTCAGTATTTGTGATGTGCTTGGCCTCCACTGAGTCATGGTTCTGCTCCCCTGTTGAGCCATTTAAAACAGGAATAAAAAGGAGTACATGAGAAATGCTTTAAAGTGATATGCACAAGATTAATATAGTTTCAAAAATTTATTTCCTCCACTTGGAAGGCAAATCATTGAATTTTTAGGCAATGCATTCATTTGAGTATTTGTTAAGAGGGAATTCATATAAGGAAAAAAATAGGCAGGAGGGGAAGGTAAGAAAGAATCTTTGGACCTGAACAAGATGAACAATTGCTTGCAAAAGCCTTTTTGTCCTGTAGTGGAAGAGCTCTCTCATCCTGGGAGAAGAGGCAGTGCTGTAACCCAGCAGCCGCGGCCCAGCTGTGATGCTGTTGCTCTCGGTTTTATTTGACATCTCTCTCTTTCTCCATTACAACTTTTAATTAAGCAACTTTACTATGTATTATCACCACAACATGCTGGCTGCCCCCAAATAAAAGAAACAGACCTCTG
The DNA here is from genome assembly GCA_013400655.1 of Mystacornis crossleyi. Lineage (NCBI taxonomy): Eukaryota > Metazoa > Chordata > Aves > Passeriformes > Timaliidae > Mystacornis > Mystacornis crossleyi. The sequence goes on from VYZQ01000816.1 coordinate 86,495, forward strand.
ACCCTGTGGATAAGAAGAGTAATGCTGAAGTTAATGCCCTGAACATGCAGTTTCTGGAGATGTGTTCTTGGACTGCCGGCTGCAGGTCAGGGTCAGTGTGAGGAGGGCTTGGAAGGCAACTGCTGGGTGTAGTTATCTAAACAATGCAATCTCAGTCCAGAAGGCTGCGAACCAATCCCAGAGAGGGACATATATCAATGAAACACTCCCTTGTCATGCAATTCTTTGACATTTTATGGATTATTTTCCTGGAAGACTGATGTCCCCTTCATTTTACTGTAGAACCTGATCCTTGTAGCCTTCACCAAAGGCAGAATCTCAGAGAGGTGATGATGAGCAGCAAATGTCACATATTTGACTAGCTTCTCACAATTTTACTTTTTCACTGCTACATACAAAATAATAATAAAACACATGCATGTTTCCAGTATCTGGAGTGTCACATATTTAATTTGTGTGGGGAAAAAAAAATCATTGTTTTAAGAGTATTTTAGAAATACTGTTTTATTGGCAATAATTATGGTAATATTTATAGGGAACATGGGTATAGACAAACCTTATTGAAACTCTGTGAGAATTCACTTGTTCTTGGAATCCCCACTAAAACATCTCAGCAAGAGCAACAAAACCACCACTCTGTGAGAGTCAGTTGGGCAACGTGGGATAGACAAAACTACCAGTAGAGACCAGTTTTATGTTACATTATTGAGCCTGAAGTCAATAGAGCAGTACTGGAACGAGTCAACAGTTGCATTCTGTTACTCAGCCAGAATCATTATAGTGACAATTGTAGTTCAAGGACAGACGATTTTGTGTACCCTTAGCTATTTCCACAGCTTTGTGGAACTGATGCCAGCATAAAACACTAGAGGCTTAAGATTGGACTTAGCCACATTTGTTCTTTCTTTGCTAAATTAGGAAAAGTTGGTCAGTGACAACCTGGAGCTGCTGCTTAACTAGCTATTGCACAGAGTATAAAATAGTGCCATACACATATTAGGATAGTTGTTCTAAGCATAGATCATGATTTTTCTGGAAAAATATTTGTGTATATTAGTAGAAAAAGAATTGCTGATTTTTCCTGTTTTAATTAAGTATAACATCAGTTTTTTGCAAATCAGTTACTACAAAGTACTATAATTATTGCTAATATTTAATTTAGCACTGAATTTAAGGTTTAAGTGCCAATAAGAAAGTCTCCAGGTTTTCTAAACAGTGAAAGGTAGGCTGGTCTTGTGAATAAGGCTAGAACAGGACTGGAACTCAGATCTTTAGCATACAAAGCCCTGAACATGACACATAATCATGTCTAATTTTGCTTCTTTTGGCTCTGAGGATCCTAAACTTTCTGAGGAAATGGCTGTTTCTACTCCATCAGCTACAGTAAGGCCCATGACAATTTTCTAGATGCTACTATTGGAGGTGAAGTCAAAGGCAAATATTAAAATTAGCCAAAAAGCGGTGATTGGCACAAAGAAAGCTGATGTCAGGTGATTGCCAAGACTTTGGATTTTTACCTGTATTTTTCCTCAGATTTCCTGCTCTGAATCTGAACAGAGAGCTTCAGAAGGCACAGCAATGAAAACCTCAGTGACATTTTGCAATGTTGTATTTTCCCACCTTTTCTTACTAAATACCTGCCCTTCCCACATTGTTTTCCCTTCCCCGCCCCTTGTCCTGACCACTCCCTCAGATTCTCCCCATTGGTCCCAATACCTCAACTCTGCCCCTGTACCTCCCCTGTGCACTGAGACCATTAGTCCGTGTGCTCTCTCCAACCCCTCAGCCCCATATAAAATCCAGTCCTATACCATGTGCCTTCTTCTCTGCCTTGGGAGATCAGCTGTGTTGGTCCTCTCTGCCTTCCTGTCACCATGTGGTGTGCCCCTTTGCCTCTGGGACCGTGTGAATAAAGATCCTCTGAGGTCCCCACGTGGGGAGCCTTCTCGCCTCCTTTATGGCCGCGGTGCTGTGGCGCTGACAGCCAGCCGGAGCAGTGCCGGCAGGCAGCGCCGCTGCGCTCTCCGGGGAGGCCTGCGGCTTGCCACACCACCACAAGAAACCACACACCGCAACAACTTTTGAGCACAGAGTATGTCTGGGTGTCGAGAATATTTCAAAAATGTTCCAGTGCTTGTCAAAGCATCTTCTGGGGAGGTTACAAAAGCAGGCTGACCATTTCACAACTGTGTAGGTGTATTTTATGGTGCTGTTTATTTATTTATTTATCTATTTATTTAAATTAGAAAACTTAGATGCATTTTTCCCCAACCTGTCCCGTGAATGCAAATTCACCTCTCTGACACACAGAAGTAATGAAAAGCCTTCCAGCAGCACAAGAAAGGCAGAGAGAGATCATGTGGTAGGAGAAGTGGCTTTCATCTCTGAGGCAAGGGGATGCATTTAGTTAACTAAATTCCTTCAGGTCCAGCTCAAAGTCTAAATGTCCTGCCCATCAATGTGAACTTGTGGTGTGAAGGCTGTAAAGTGCTCCTTTTACGTTCAGATCAAACATACCCTTGTTCAGAGCTATCTGGACTTTGCTGCCTCTTTTCATTTCCCCCTCAACACAGATTAAGCATATTTGGTGTTACTGTTTTACTTTTTTTCCTAACGATATTACTGGATCAACATATGTATTTTTGCTTACTACAAAGGAAATGCAAATTTCCCTTGAAGGAAATGGTTTTCATTTTATAATTTTGCAAGCTCACCAAGAAATAGATATGCTTGTGGATACATACCATAAATGCATGTAGAAAATGTGGGCTAAGTATTTACTGCTCATGTAGAAATGCTTCACATACCTCCTAGTAAAACAAAGGCATTTTCAATTTTCTCTGTGACATGATGTAGAAGTAGGAGTTCATAATTATGCAGAATCAAAAAAGGAACCACCTGATGTAGTGAAGAACATACTAGACTATATATATTGAGGCAGAAACAATTTAGAGGGAGTAAGGGATTTGAAGCTTGATCATAAATATTACACCCATGTAGTGCATTGCCATCTTTTTGCAGTGTTACGTGTGTCTATTAATAATATATGATTGTGTGGAATTCACATTCTGGGGCTTCCTCCTGGAATCGCTGGAGTTCCTGAGTTCTGCTCAAGGTGAAGGCAGTGCAGTGCTCACATAAAGCTTGTGTGAAGCTCTGCTGCCTGCAGGGTTTGCTGTGTGTTGCTGTCACTCCCACTTGGGATTCCCAGGTTCTTTTCCCTGGGTTCTCCAGTGGCACTGTTGTTGATGTGCTATGCAGAGTAATGGAAATTTAAAATATTTGCAGTAAGTTATAGAGGTATTATTTCTTCTTTAATTATTCACCATAAATGGTGTTAGTTGAATTTGTTATTGGTTATGTTTGTGCTGTTTTGATTTAGGGCATTGAGGAGGCTTGACATTAAGTATTTGAGTAATTTGTTTGCAAAATAACTGCTTTCCTTTCAGTGAGTGTTTACAGTGCAGGAGGCTGAGAAACTGCTCCCTTTAAAAGGATAATATTTTCCATCTACTGAGAATACTTTTCCCAACAATTTTTTAGGAAAGAAGTTTTGTGTTATTGCTGAGGTTTATGCATAATCTGGACACCAACATCCTTGTCTTTAGAAAGAAGTCTAAAGGAGGCCAGAATCTGGGGTGCAATAATATTTCTGAGACTGTAAACCATATCCCTGTAACAAAAGTGAGGTCATTACCAGGCCATGAAAGCTCAGAGTGACCTCAGAGCTGAGTCATGTAAGCCAATAGGATAAAGCCTTTAACCTGCTGAGCAGCATTAGGAGGTGTCTTATTAAGTAATCTTGTCTAAAGAGTGGTGAAGGACACGTAGGAGAAATGTTGTCAGAGACACACATGGAAGAGGTGACTACATGATCGCATAAATGCTCTGAAAACCCCAAAGGGCTACGTTTCATTTACATTTTCTTTCACTGTCCTGTAATGAAAACTCCTGTGTTAAAAATTCTTTGAAAGGAACTAGGGGAAAGAGCTGCTTTATTATGAAGGAGAAGACTTAATTCACTTTTTTTAACATCTCTTGCTATGAAATATTAATTCTAGTATTGAAGTCCCTGTGCTTTAACAAAAGATTACTGTCAATGTAAAAAAAAATTAATTGGAAAAGACCAAATGCAATGGGTTAAATTTCAGTCATTTCAGTTAAATTTTATATCATGAAGGATTTGGGGATAGACTGACTTACATCTCATAAAGATTTGTGCATGCTAGCTAGTAGAATGAAGTTTTAGAAAAACAAAAGAAATCACTTTTCACTGAAAGATGAGGAAAATAACTGGCTTTTGGTTAACACCATCAGGTCCCCTAAGGAACAAAGAACTAAACCAACATTTTCAGAAGAAAAATTGGAAAATTGCTCATTTGGAAGTATCAAAGGGAAGCTACACTGAGCTGTGTGCAGTCTATGCTCCAAAACTTGATCCTTCATCTTTTCAGAGCCCCTTGTAGGACTGCTGTGGGTGGGAGCTCTCCATCAGAGGCAGGCAGGAGCTGTTTGTGCACCATGACCCTCATCACTAATCATTGTAATCTCTTGTGTTGGAAAGAGCAATTATGAAAAGAATCTGTCCTTTATTTTGCATTCTTCAGACAATTGAGATCAAAGAGGTGAAGTCAGCTACACGGTACAAAACAATTCTCTCAGGTATCCAGTGGGATATGGGAATGGTTCACAGCTGCGCCAGGGGAGGTTTACACTTGACGTTAAGGAAGCATTTCTTCACTGCCAGGGTGGTCAAACCCTGGAAAAGGTTTCTTGGAGAGGTGGTGGGTGCCCCAAGCCTGCCAGTGTTTAAGAGGCATTTGGACAATGCTCTCACTAAAAGGCTTTATCTTGGTCAGCCCTGAACTGGTCAGCCAACTGGACAGAGGATTGTTGTAGGTCTCTTCCAACTGAAACAGTTTATTCTGGTCTTTTCAAAACAGTGAACGTGGCTAAACCAGAAAGGTGTGACCTTCTCTGTGTGCAGCTTCACTCAGCTTATTCCTAGAACTGTGCCTGAGGCTTCATGGGCTTCATGCAGCAGCCTGTCAACACTGTGGGTATCCCTATAAGAATGAGGAATTTCCCAGCATTAATGCTACCTGGGAGTGTGCTTGCTGTTGGTGAACTACTGCCCCATCACTCCTACAATAATTTTTCACTCCATGAAATGTTTCTGAATTGCATCACAGCAGGTGTTTATTTCCTGCCCTGGTGTTGGAATGTCTCAGGGTGGTGTTGCTGAGATGTGGGCAGCTATTACTGCCCTCCCTGAGAGCTCCTCAGAGCCGTTCCTCCCGCTGCTGGTGACAACTGCTGTGTTAGGGAGCACTTCCTCTGTCCAAGCAGAACACTCAGACTGCATCCAAAAAGCCAGAACAGAGGGGTGTGGAACAGTTGAAAAATCTTACTAAATCTACTTGATCAGTATTACTGTTTTAATAAATCAGTGCACTTATGCTTTTATAATTTCTTGTCTGTATTCTGGTTTTGTCAGTGACCAGGTTGCTGGTCCTGATTAGGAAGCATCTCTTCGTGCTAAAGTTGTTAAATTTGCAAATGATTATAGGGAATGTCTTTGGGAAATGTACAGTCTTGTGTTTCACAAATTGTAGACTACATATGGCAGCAACTGGCAATAGAACTTTAATAAATCCAAGCCACACGAAACTTGCAATTGCTAAGAACTGCTCTCATGAGATACCATTACACTGCTTCCTTCAAAATACAGTGCTTATCCCAACATAAGTCATGCATTTACTGCACTTTCATTGAAACTCTTTCCAAGTGGGTTTAGCACAGTCTTCCAGTTAATTGTAAAGGTGTTAAGCCTGATTGTCCTCTGACGATGTCACAATAAAACCCAGGAGTAATGCCGCCTAAAGTAAAGGAATTACACAGGTAAAAATTTTTGTGAAGAAAGAGGAAATGCAAGTGAAATACTGACATAAATATACGTTGTCTGGGGTAGCACTCAGGCAGTAACTAAATAAAGAACCCCTGCCTTGGATATGCAGCCACATCAGGAGATGTGATTGACTGGCTTTGGCTGGATCATACGCAGCTGAGAACAGAGAAATGCTAAAAACTCTTGCAGAGAAAAATTGAAAGCAAACAAGAATGCTTAGGCATATGGGTTGTATCAAAATGTAGTTAAAAAATGGGTTGTGTTTTCTCAAGCCAAATCTAAACAGTTTGTGTGACACCACTTTCAGATAGGAAAAATACCCTTTCTGCTGGGCACAATAAAATTTAGATGAATGAAAGGGTTGATTTAAGTAATCCTTTGTCTTACGTATGTGCATAAACTAAGGCATGATGAAATCTTTTGGTAATTCCTTCTAGCCATGGAAATGTTTCTCTGGGTTTCTTTCTGGAGAGAGATCAGAAAACAGTTATTTCACTGGAATAAGGATTTCATATTGGACCACACAGTAACCCGGGAGTTATACAAAAACAAATCCAACATGTAGCCTATTTTATATTTCCATATAAAAACATCAGACTTTTGTTTGTCCCTCAGATGGGGGAGGTATCAATTGGACATTTTGCTGCTGGGTAGAACCTTGTCCACTGGACACTGGATGTACATTCTGCACAAACCCTTCCAGTGATCTGGTCACATTTTAGATGTAGCAAGAATGATAAGCAGAGATATTTTTGGCCCACATTTCTGAGGTTTTGTGTAGATGGTGTCTTGCTACGGTTACTGTGTTTTGGCTTCCTGGGGGCTCTGAAAATCTCATACTATATTCAAAGAGGTCTAGATAATGCTACCATTTAGGTTCACTTGCTGCTGGGGAAAAAGAGGAGTTGTATCTGTGCAGTGGCTAAAGAGACTTCATTCCCCTAGTGGATTTCTTTCCTTTTAAAAAAAAAAAAATTCCTGTTGCTTTGGATATACAAACCAAACTTAAAAAGAGATCAGTGATTTTGAACCCCAGCCTGGAGGAGGAGAGCAAAGAATATATTATAAATGAGCAAAAATAAGTAATGTTGATAAAAACAGTTTCATGCCTGCTTCCTCATGTCCCTAAACATGTTTTTGTACAGTATGTTAAAATGTGGGATCAGGCAGTGTTGTTTTCCAGGCTCTACAGTCTCATATTGTCAGTAAAAAAAAAATCAAAACAAAACAAGCAAAAATCCTGTTAGTTTTAGTCTTTTTGTAAATATCATTTGTGATGTGGAAATTCAGGCTTGTTCCATTTTTTCGTCCATCTATAAGGGAGAATTAAAGGCTCAGGTATTCACCAGTCTCATGATTTGCAAAGGTTACTGAAATGAAGATGACACTTCACTACATGCATAATTCAGCAATGTCTTTGACACAACTTCCTGCTTCATGAATTGCTTGCAGTTTTGTCTGGTTTAGTCATTATTCACCAGTTCTCCCTCAGAATCAGTAGCTCAGCTGTGAACATTTTTCGGGTTTGCAGTTTCTGAGGTTCAAGTTCTTTTGACTGCGCACCCCACACAGACAATGCGAATCTCCTTTTGGGCCGCATTGTGGAAATGTTTCAAGAACCACATCTGAGGCAAAAATCTCAATTTTACAAATAACAAGATATTTGCAAGTGTTGTTGAGCATTGATTAATCATTCTAATTCTGGTGTTACTGGGAAAACTTCTTTGCTGCAAGGGCCAAGGAAAGTGAGCAAATGAGTGTGTTCAGAATGGAAATAAATAGGAAAAGTTTTTTCAGCACTTGACCAGATTTCATTGGTGGCAAGTCTCTTATTAAAAAATTGGCATATTTTCTGGGACTGCTTGGTTACTCAAAAAAACCCCCTAACACTTAAAGCAGCTGGAACTCTTAATCCCATTCTTAAATGATTTTACCTAGAAAACCAAACAGGAAACCAAGTGTAGAAGCTCTGGTTTTGAGGCTATGTTTCACAAAGGCCTATAAGATGTCATACCTCAATCAAGGAGTGACAAATGGTGCCCTACTATTCCACTACCCGAGTCTCTGCAGAATTTACCTTTGTCTGTGTGAGTCCAAGTTCAGGTTCATTCTCCATTTACAGTAGAAAGACAAAGATTTTTGGCCTCTTTTATCTTGTTGGTGAGTTCAGAGTCATGTTAATGTTTTAATCCTGTGTTTTCTAAGTTAATTGCCAAAAAAATTTGTCAGAAGTGGTATTTTTTAAATTCTGAATGATTTTTTTGCTTTTATTTATTGCTTTTCCCCTCCATTACTTGAAAACATTTTACGTTTTTAGTTTCAACAAGCACAAAATAAAATTAAATATATCTCTGCGTTGAGTTCTGATGCTGCATTTGCTCCATACCGTACTGCCCGTGACTTCAGCTGACTAACCAGTTCTTGGCTTTTAGCCAGGGCTTTCCTGATAGATCACCAGCATCCACTCTCCCTGCCCCTGTCTCTAGCTAGCCTGCAGTTCGTGTGTGTGTCTGAATTGCCAAACACACATAAATCATGTCTTAAGGCTATCTTTATTACTTGCTCCTGCTTCCTTAGGAAGTGTATCATCAATCAGTGTTTGCCAGCCCGTGTCCCTGTCATCCCCGGGACCGCTGTTAGTGCTGGAGGCAGAGAACGAGGGCCCCGACTTGGAAAGTGAAGGGTAAAACCAGGAAGGAGAACAGGTACCGATTCTGCTGATGGAGTGGAAAGAAACTTAAGCAAGTAGCAGGAGTGTTGCCAGATCAATGATGCCCTTGCAGTTTTTCCACTCTCTATCTGCGAGAGATGTTGTACTCGAGATCAGCCCGGGGCAGTGACAGCGGTGCTGAGGAAGCAGCTGTGCTAATGGGCACCGCGCATTGCTGGGCTCTGTCCCTGCTGAGCTCGCTGACTCATTCCTGAGTCCTGGGCAGCTCCTGCGGGAGCACTGCTTTACTCCTGGAGAGGCTGTTTTAACCTCGGGCAGCTGATAACCAGAGACTGATCGTCAGGAGTGCGAACACTTGTTAAATTGCCCAAGGGCCCATGAGAAAGCCTTTTCTCCTATTGGATCTGGGCAATGTGGGCAAGCGCCCTTTTTGCAGAGGTGCCTGGCAGGACAAGTCTCGGTCCTGGAGTGCAAAGCACAGGTGGGAGTGGTAACTGGCTGTGTCTCATTCTCTGCGTTCACTCTCCGTCTCCCCAAAACGAACAGGTTCATTGAAACATGGGAAATATTGTTTGCCTTTTGGAAATGTTCTTGTGTGGATAGAACTGCAGAGAGTTCCTCTCAGTCTGTTCTTGTATCACCTCAGGCTATGTTCTGTCAGGTATTAGTAAGTCTACAGAAATTTTGGCTTAGTCCATGTTATGATAAGAGACAGTAAAAGAAAATTCATATGGGAAGAAATACAGGTGATTTTGAGGCATTTTCTCTGAATCAGTTTTCATTCACTCCTCCTTGCACTGATGCTTATAGCACTTTGTTGTTAATTATTAATAAGGCATAAAAATCAATCTGGAATATTGGAACAGTTTTCAATTATTATTTTATTTAATTTCCAATTAATTTATTATCTCACCTCAGTGTTCTTTTCAGCTACCATGAGCTGTCTTAAACCCTGATTAAAACTGTTTTTGCAAAGCATGAAGTATTGCTTTTACATTTCTATTGCATGAATACTTGGAGAAATTCAGAACAATTAACTTTGGCTAGAAGCACCAAAAGACTTGGAAAATCTTGACTGAGATTCTTGTGCCCAAGTGAATTCTTACACTGTAGAAAAGTCTTGTTTTGAAGTTACAGAGCTAGGTGGAGAAATCTGAGATCTTTCTTTTAGATCTTGTTCCCAATCAGTAAGTATATACAATATTTTCAAGATATTTTGATACTTGTCTTGATGATCCTAGCCAGAGCCCAGAAGTGCATGAAAGTGAATAACGAAAATAAACTGTGTTAATTGGACAAATGACAGTTTTCAAATCTGATTTAAGGCTTGTGAACAGAGTTCATTTTTATTTCTAGGGTTTCCCTTCTCTGTTTTGTGGCCTCCTTTCCATTTACAAAATTTATATCTAGAGATGGTTTTAGCATTTTTAATTGTAGATAACAGGGTGGTGTTGATTCAGTTGCCATGTATTTTGATAAACGAATTCCTTAGTGTTCATCAAAAAGATTAGGGCCATCTCTAAGTGTCAGAAAAAGCACTTATAGAGGCAGCACTTAGAGATGTACTGAGACCGATGAGTACTGGGCATAGAATTGTTTGAATAATGACTTCTTGCTTCCTGACACACCAGCATCCACATTTTAGGCATGAGAAGAGATGTCTGAAGTCTCAATATAAGAGAGTCTTTTGGCTGACATTTCCCTAAAGCTTGTTCTGCTTTGAGCGCGTTTTTCTGACTGCATTCAACATGGAAAGAGAAACTGTGTAAGGTTTGATATCACGTCTTATTTAGTGTCAGCTCAGAAACTCAGAGACGGAATTCCATACATGCAGAGGTTTTAATGTGTAGTTCCTACCAATAATAAAACAACTAAGTTAAAAAAAAAAAAAGATATTGAGCATGACTGTCAAACAAAGGGTGAAAATCCACACTTTTGCATAAACTATGCTGGGAAGTTAGTAGTATCTTACTTGTTTTTGAAATTGCCATGCAGTATGTGTTGCTAACTAGGATAGGTTCATTTTGGGGTCCATTAATTTTAGCCAATAAAAATTTGGCTCAGGAGAAGATGAAGGAAATAGCTTGGAAAAAATAGAAACTATGAGCAATCTGTCACTTGTTTTTACACATAAACTGCATATTCTGCATAGGATAGTTCAAACTAAGGGACATTTTGCTTTAATAGAGTGAAAATCTTATCTTTAGCATTTAGATGAATTGTTCTTCGTAAAATAATACCATATGTGTTTTAACATGTTTAAGGGAAATCGTTTGAAGCTATTAAGTTGATTCAGTAATCCAGAATTAAATATTACTGAATTATGTCAAGGACTCTGGATCTTTTATTTTTCATTACATGGAGAGAGGCTTATGGCAGCAGAAAGGGGTTTTATTTTCCTACCAGACTATCACACTGGCAATTGGAACTCAGAGACATCACCTGAAAATACTACTAAAGGCTCAATTTTAGCATCAGAATTAAAGAATGTTGATGTGGACAGATATGCTGAAAGACCTCTCTGTTCTGGCTGTGCCAAGTAAAATGGAGACTGCAGTTTATCCTAAAATGGTTTTAAAATTTTCCAGTCTGTTCCAACTGTAAAGCATAATTCTTCAAAGAAATATAATTAAAGCCTGTGCACAATCATTGTGAAGGAAAATTAAAACATAGTTTAAATGATTCAATTTCTTAACAGACTCCTGTAAAAAAAAATCTGCCTTTTTTTTAGAAATGAAAACTTATTCTTGAAATAGACTTAGTCTATTGATCAAATTTACTTACTTTAAGAGGCATAAAGGCAAATGCTGGCTGTCCTGCTGCGTGTCATGAACTGTCACTGAGTTGGCCACTCACTTTCAGCAGCTGAGCATCTTTATCTATGTCCTCACCTTAAATCTTAGGGATACATATTTATTTGGTTTCAATGAGGTAAACTTAAATGTAACAACCTTCGGAAGGAGAATGGAGACCTGTTGTACCTATTGGCTTTTGTTGCTCTTCCTATTGGTGAGGATGTTGTCATTTTCACCCTTCTTCCTTCACAGTGCTCTGACTCTCAGCAACGGGACCTTCCACAATCAAGTTGTGTGCTGGGTTGCAGTAGGTGTGTTGTTAACTCACCTGCTGCCCAAGGCATCCGCGAGCCTTGTCTCCAACACCCAGCAAGTGTTGGGAGAAGGGAATTATTCAGCTCAGAACTGTGCCCTGATTGCAGTTTCCATTTTTAACCTCTCCCTTTTTAAAATCCCTTTTCAAAGTTGTTTAGTCTCTTTCCAAATTCGTCCCTGAGTCTGTAAACCCTGAAGCACCTGAGTATCGTTTTCATACCAGTGGCACTGCTGACTCAGACCTGGACTGCAGTGGCAGTGCTCAGGGAGCAGGAAAGGGCCATGTGTTCAGCTGCTGGCAGACTGCCATTCATGCAGCCGGTGTTCACTCTGCATGTTCTAGAAGGCGCAGATGATAAGCATGTGAAGCTCTTTAGGTACCTCCAGGTAGGACTGGATGTGCAGTTAGAGAGGGCTGAGTCTCATATTGGTCTTACAAAAGCAGTTTCCATCTTCAGGTACCTTTCAAAATCAGATAAAAATTCTTTAAAGAGCTCAAAGTGTCAGAAAGAGCCGGGAAGGGCGAGGCTGAGTAAAGCCAAGGGACAGAGTGCATGTGTGTAACTCTGTGTGCAAAGGTGCTGAACTGCAGATGTTTAGACCCGACATCAGGGCAGTATTGCAGCCACCTTCATCCCTCTGAACCAACCAGAGATTATAGCCTTTTTTCTCTTTTTCTCTCATGCCCAAACTTAATTTTTGCTCACTGCCTAGTTCCACACTTAGATTGGAGGACTATGTTTCTGTGTCCTATTTAATATGGATTCTGTTTTCTGATAGTTGGGAATATTGTGATAGAGCTGATTTTTTTTTTTTCATTTCATTGCTACCCATTGTGCAAAGGAAGTGTCACCTTTCCTCCTGTTCAGAGCAATTTGAAGAAACTCCTTAAGCCAGCAGAAAGTGATAGAATCCATTACACACAGGATGTCAGGAAAGCTTACATGTGCTAATACAGGAGAAACAGCTCTGAAGGAGAGAGTTGCATAGGAGAAACAAATGATGAAACCAATAATCTAATTAGTTATAAATGAGAGTAGCTGATTTGGAGGAAAACTAAGCAAGACTCACATTGACTCAACTTTTAGTCAGAAGATGAGAAGTGTTTAAGTTACTGTGTTTCAACAAGGTGATACCAACAGGTTAGGCCAAATAATTCCTCTTCCCATGTGCCCTTAGCCAACTCCCAGTTGTGAAAAAGGCTGTGGCAGATTAAATGATCATAAGATGTATTCTTAAAAGTTGTTTTTCTTTGTAAAGGTTTAGGGTTAAGAGCCCACTTGACTCACTGCTATGACTCAGATGTGGATGGTAACATTAAACTGGGGAGACTCCACCAATTTCAGTTGTGTCTGTGTCCAAGTCTTGCGTGATGTTGTGGAAATATGAACACATGAAAATACAGGAAGATCAGCTGTAATTTAGAGGTTTAGTTTGGAATTTTGATATACTTTGCAAGAAATTTAGGTGAAATTCATAATCAGCACCTTCCATTTTAGTCTTCCTATGGATTGTGATCACAGAATTACTGCATTTCTCTTTCTTTATTCCATCAACACTGTTCTAAGATGTCTTCTGGCTTCAGTATGTGTTAGGAACGCATTTTATTGATTGCACTGTAGAAGTGTTTACACTCCATCTATGCCACAAATTGCCCTGCACTTCTTTTGCTCATCATTTGTTGTTGGTTCTTTTCTCCCACTGCATCATGAAACCTTCTATTCAGGATGTTTATGCTTCATCTGTGCATCCTAGTGATGTCCATAGTTAACATTCCCTGATGGTGTTGAAAGGGTTCCCTTGGTGCTGCACTTGTCTCACAAGACCTGATAGAAAACTCCTTTCTGCTTTTGCAGAGGAATTTCCCACTGAGCTCCCAGTGGGCTCAGAATCAGATACAGCAAAATGGGTGAAACTCCACAAGTAGGAAAATATTTCTGCATGTCTATGAAGGTAGCAGAACCTGACCCCAAGAGGCAACGTGAATGATAATCTCCAGTGTTTTGTAAAGTAATGTTTGTCAGGGTTTTTTCAATAAAATTTCTGAATTTTAGACCAGTCTCATCAATTGTCTGAGAGATATCAGCAGTTCTACTGCACAGTGGTAAAAACAGTCCTGGGCTACTTAGATCTTTTTGGGCACCTCTTGATCCTTAAATGAGGAAACCACTTTGTCTAGGGCTGTGCAAACTCCTCACCATACTGGACAGTGCTGGTCGAGTGGAAACACTTTTAGGGTTGATTTTTTAATATGTTTTCTTCAAATTCTTTCAGTTACCACTGCGATAAAATCATCTAATTATTTTCCTGTATGACAGTAGCAGTTCTGCAGCTGCTTTTCCCCATAACATTTTCAGACTTAAAACTTGTGTTTCATGTTTTTAGATGCGTATGTGATTTTTATAGAAGTCAATTTATTGTCTGTACTGCATGTTCTTTTCTGCAATCAATTCTAAAGCATACAATGGTGCAAAAACATTTTAAATCAGTGAGTTAAAAAAATTTGCCTCTTTAGATTTTGAAACATAACTGATTGCTTGAAGATATCTGAATTCCACATAAAGCATGTCCTATACGTGTGAGTAAAGGCAATTTTCATTTGTAAAGCCTCCCACTTCATACAAAACTCTCACTAAATTGCAGTTAATGCTTTTTTGGTTCTTGTTGTCTTCTGGGGGGAAAACCTAAGATTTGCAATATGAAAACGTGGATTTTTTTTTTTTTCCCATTGCAAGGAAGCCTTCCCACTGTGCACAGCAGTGGTATTGCTGTCTCACCGATTCCTAAAGTTCATCAGAATGTAGCAGGCTGTGAGCAGCAGAGATGAGGAGTGGAAGGTGCTGTGCTCAGAGTGCTGGCAGTTTAGCCGGGGATGTTCTTGCACCATCAGCCGAAGACACTTGGGCACCTCTTCCCCCATGCTCAAAGCCCTGCAGTTGAAACCTCGGGTGTGGGAGCTGGGCAGCTCCACTAGCACAGAACTGAGAGAGCAGCATCGTGTTGAGCCTGGACTCACAAAACCCACACAAAGTCTGGATGGCATCAGTTCAGGCCTGGTGACATTCCAGCATGGTTTCACTCTCTGGAGTAGAGGCAGCTCCTGCTACTTGTGGCAGAGCTGACCACGTGTGCCCGGAGGTCAGGGGGAGAAAAATGCCCGTTTCTGTTTGTGACTGCTCTGGCAAACCAGCCTGCCTTGTATGTGTCTGGGAACCCAGCAAGAGTTCAGCTTAGTTTCCTGTTCTAGGCAATGGGAAATGTATGTATTTGTGGATGAATGGGAAATTAAAGGGAGTAAAAAATTAATGTTTTCAAACTGTTTTTGCTAATAAATATGCAAGTTTGCTGCTACTCTGAAGCTGCAGGGAAAGATTGACTTAAACTTTGTAGATAGGGTTTACATTTTCTTTAAAGTGAGATTCTGATTCCCTGTGTCAAGGTTATCTTCATGATAGCCTTTGAAAGAGTCAGACCACTTATCAATGGATGGATGTTCACAAGTTTGACAGTCTCTGCACTGATCCTACTCTTGCATGAAAATGGCTTTATCAAACCTATAATTAGAAATGAAATAGTCTTAAATGGTTTCCACACAGTTTGACTTTCAAAGAGGTTCCAGTTTCACATAACTTCATATAAACACAGAATCAGAAGATATAACCAGATACCACAGTTCCTGCTTACTAATTGCCATAAAGCAGAGCCATCTGCTTTATACAAAGTTTAGGTCAGGTAATCCTTCTAAACTATGACCTTTGGGGCTCCATGGAACTTGTTCTTGATTAAATAAAACCTTAGGAAGTTATTGGGAAACTTGGTGCAGGTTCAGTCTGAGCAGAGAATATAACTGATTGGATTTCTATATAATCTTAAGCAGACAGTTCTGAGTCAGTCTATCTTTTGAACTTTTTTTCCTTAACCGCATTAATCTTTCATAAAAATTCAAGTTACAAGTGAATTATTTCAGTTTTTAAAGTGATTCCTCATAAAAGTTAAATTAGATGACAAACGAATGATTTACATGTAAATTCATGACTGTTAAAGTGAAGTTTCATCTGTCTAAACCAAGCTGGGCTGGGGAAGTAAGGGGCATCCTCCACTACACGCAGTTGCCTGACCTTGTTTGGAGGGCATGTGCACAGCACATGAATAGAGCAAACTAGAGATGATTGAAGCTCAACAAATACAGTGGAATACCTGTAAATCCTCACATCTCTTTCATTATGACCAAAGCTCATATAATGGACACCTTCAAATGGGTATCTTTTCCATCATATACCATCATATACTTTCTTTAAATATTTTATTCATCATAGGAAAATAGTTTCTGTGATTAAATAATCAGTTCTTTTGCTTTAGTTTTCTTTTGGCATTGGTGACTATTATTTTTGGCTGTTTATCTTTGTCCAAGCAATTGCCAATTATTCACTGCCAGATTCAAAATAGAAGTGCTACTGCCAAAGCAAATAATACATTATTTTGCAGTTACACAGATCTTTCCAGCTGAGGATCACAACATATTTTGTAACCACTAATGAATTTACCCACTTACCACCCACCAAACATTCTCATTCATGTCTTAGGGATGAGAAGAAAAGGTATGGAGTGCAGCAGGATGTGACCTGCCCTTTCCAGGGGCTGAAGCAATTTAGCACTGGGGGGAGGCACCAGAATGCAGCACACAGTAGAAATGGGTTATTCTTTCTGAACTGAGAGAGCCTGGTCTGGCAAATTCAGACAGTTCCACAAAGGCTGGAGTGGCTCTGCTGAGTCCATGATGTCCTGCTGCTACAGGCAACATAGAAAAGCTGGATTGTAACCTTTTTTCTCACAGAAATGTATCCATACACAGGGTGTTGCATGAATGAAATAGATGAATGTTTTGAGAGTAAGTGTATTCTGAACCTAAGTAGCTCCCAGTTTTGTGAGAGCTCCAGGGAGGAAGTCAGTCATGGCAGAAGACCCAATTATCTTGACTGAAGAAACTTCATCATGGTCCTGCTCCTCTCAACTGTTGGACTGGTCAGATGTCCTCATGCTGGCTGTGGTCTGCAGAGCCACTTCTCATTCTTAGAAAAATGTTGTGAAGTGCTGCAGTGGAGGAGAATTTCTTACTGAACTAGGTGACTCCTCATGTCTGAGGACTACTGACTTCTGAATTTAACCCATCTCTGTAAATGCCCCTCCAGCATCAGGATCGTGATCCTGAACGTTTCTCCCAGACTCCGTGGCATTTTCACACCTTTGAATATCCTTGTTAGGACAGTGCTGGCACAGCAGCCAAGCTTTGCACTCCACATTTCTGGTCATTGCTTTCCCAGCTGCAGTGTGTGATGGGTGCCCTCCAAATCCTGAGGGGATATTGGTATTTAGGAAAGTGTTACTCTGGTTCCAGGTTTTGTCACTCATTTGTAGCCCAGCCTAAAGATGTGATGAGAGTCTACCTTTCTTTGCTCTCAGTTGCTGATATGGCTGATGATAAAACAGTCTTTTCTTGGCTGCTAAATGAAAAGTTCCTCATTGCTGTACATTTTTCAAATTGCCAGGGAGACTGTTTTTGCTGTGGGAATCACTTCACATACATCTGATCAATTCATGTAAAGCACTGAATAGCTTAAGAGGCCATTAAGTGCAGAATTTTGCTGGATTGGACTGTCTGTGTCATTTTATCAAAGAAAGAGGCTTCTGAAATTTGATATCTAATATATTCTGTGAGCAGAGCAGCAGTTTGGGGCAAACAGAGGTTGTTTTCCTTGAAATTCAAAGTGCAGTAGCTCAGAGACAACCATCTGTGTGCATTTAGGGAACGTGAAATTACCTGAATGCCTGGCAATTTTTTTGTAATTATCTCAGAAAAGAATTATGATATATCACAGATAATTCTCTAGCTCTTTCATTCCTACTTTGATAAAATGTACTAAAAATTTGTTGCCTATTTTATTCCTTGCTGGGATTAAAAAATCACACAAAGAAACAAATAAAATAGCATTCTTTGAAAGATCTGATTGGAAAGTGTGTGTGTTTTAAAGACTGCGCATTTTAAAGACAAACAAGGGAAGGCTAAAATTTACTACAACAGCTTCACTGAAAACTATTCCATCACTCAGATNACTGATAACTATTCCATCACTCAGATCAAAGGCAGACAAAAATCACAGAATCATTTGGAAGAGGCAGCAGTGCCAGAGCATGATTTTAGCTATTTTGGGAAAGCAGCTGCTTCTCTCTGACATGGACTCAAAATTTAGGATATTCTATGAGGTGGATCGGGTCATTCATATTATTCCCTACAGCGACTTTTACATGGGAACATTGACTAGCATTGTTTTTTTTTTTTTTTTGAGAAGCATTTATTTTGAGCTAAAGAGAAATCTCTCTCTTATGCAGTTACACAATTGCTAAATAGCAGTTGACTTTAACCCCTGAATGCTTATTTCCAAATAGTCAGTATAGAATGGCAAGAATAATGTAGGAACATTAATTTAATATTGATACGTTAATTTTGTGTAACTAAAGAGATGCAAAAGACTAAATTGGCAGTGCAAACCAATGCTGAACAGCCAGTGCTACTTAAAAAACTCCCTTTAGTTACAGACAAGAGACAAAGCTGAACAGAATGCCACTGGATTACTATCTGCAAATTCCAGAAATGGAAAAATTGGATAAGCCTTGGTTATTGGATATTCTTCATTCCTCTTGGCTTAACGTCTGTTCTGGCAACTGCAAATGACAGGGATGATCTTCCGCCATCCCTCCTGGGTCTCAGTGTTGTAGGAGTCACAGCTGGTTTCAGCACAGACCCCTGCATTAGAACTTTCTGTGCTTGACAGGCTGTATTTGGCAGCGTAAGAGTAATATGCTTGCTTTATTTGATTTTACATTTGATTGATTGCTTTTAATACAATTTATTTTCTTTCTTGTGGTTTAGCTGTAGTTCTTGCTGATGGCAGCAATATCAATCTGTACCTCTTGTCATCTACGGCTGGTTTCTATAATTTTTAAAATAATTTTTGAATGACTGCAGATTGCTGCATCTTGTTTAGGTTGGATGGTATATCAATTTTTGATTTCTAGCAGCACTGGAGAATATGATAAAATATTGTAGCTTGTTCAGGGTACAGTTGCAGACAGAAGGCTTTGGAGTCTTTATGATCTACTCTGTGTTTTTATGATGTGACAGGACAATGCTGGAAAGATTTCTGGCATTTTGTTTCATAATATTTTTCCAGTGGCAAGCGTTAAGTATTTTTCTCTAATGCAAAAGTTCTACCTTCATACCCCCTTTTTTTGTTTCCTCTTGGCTTCTCTTTCCCATTTCTGTTAAGAATCAGGGTCACTGGTCCCCAGTATAATTCTGACCGCAAGATTCTTACCATAACGGCAGGAATCTGAGTGCATCCATTAGCGTTTCAAACAGTCTGATTTCTTACTTTTGGCAATATTCTTTGACTTCCTGTCTAGCCAGAACAACAGTTTTTTTTNTTTGGGGAAATCATACAAAAAAATAAGGTAATATTTGGTATAAACTGCCCGAATGTTTGTCCTGAATGGCTTTGTGATTGCATTGCTTGGACCCTGGGCAGGAGCTGAATTTCTGCACCTCAGAAATTCTGCACGTCAGTGCAAGATGGGTGCTGCAGGTTGCTTGCCCACAGGAGGTACCAGACAACAGAGTTTTGAACCTGCTGACCAAGCCAAACAGGGCAAGAGAACTTTCCCCTGAATACTGAGGGATCATTGTAGAAATATTCAAAATTTGGTGAAATAAGTATGAAAGGTATTTCCTGTAGAACAAAATAGGATGAGCAAGAGGTTAATTGGAACCGTGGAGGTTGAACTGCAACCACGACTTCTTCAAAAGTTGCATTACCATAGTAATACGTGTGCATGTATCTTTGCCTGGCACTGGAAGAGGAAAGGAAAAGGTGTTTCTTGAACTTAATCAAAAATCTATCTTTAAGCACTGTGATTTGTGATGGAAAGGATTAAATTCCAAGCTGCACAGCTTCTCCCATTGTTAAGTTCTCACTGCTCTGTTCTTGCCTAGATCTCGGAGCCTGGTATTCAACTGAGGATTCTGTGGTTGAACCTCAGGTATACTGTTTTCTTAAATAGCTCTGGCATTTTTGACATCATAGGGTTTTTCACGTATCTCCTT